>CM035155.1:145328106-145565696 GCA_020205615.1 Panax quinquefolius | reverse complement strand
AAAGATATCAATCAGCAGCTCTTCTTTGCACTACAAAACCAAAGACATACAACTATAAAACCAATAACCAATAGTCCATCTATGCACTACGGGCCAAAGATAACTTTTAACGCAATATAAGCATGATGATGATGATGACAATGATATAAGCATTAATCGAAGAAAATCAAGGATAAATATTAAAGACTTTAAATTTATCCGTAGTTTAAAAATATCCAAATTGTCAACATGATATCTTGCTTTGTGGAGTAAAATTCAAGAATAATATTTATGTATCAAAAATAATTTAGATGTAAAAGAAATATATTTTTTGGTGAATAGTACCCTTGAATAGTACCTCTATGAATAGTACTTCCGGAAATAGTACCGTGAATAAGACTCCGACATAAAAAAAGTGTCCCGAATACTTCGAGTGAATAATACTAGAGTGAATAGTAATCGGGTGAATACGTGAATAAGTAACTCGTGAATAGTACTGCAACGAAAAAGTGCCCCGAATACCCGAGTGAACAATACTAGAGTGAATAGTAACCGGGTGAATAGTAACTTATGAATAGTACCCCGGCACTAAAAGTGCCTCAAATACCCGAGTGAATAATACTAGAGTGAATAGTAACTTCGACAAAAAAGTAGAAATTCCACAATAAAATTCATACCAATATTCCGGCATAATGATATTGAAAGAAATAATATCATTTACGAAGAAAATAACATTCCTTACAACTGTGGAACGAAAATAATATTCCAACGAATATTTAACGAGGATAATATTCCTACGAATATTGAACGAAGATAATATTCTTTATGAATATTGAACTAAAATAATATTCATACGAATACGAAAAATAATATCTCTTTAGAATATTAAATAAATAATACTCCTTACCTCAGAAGAAGACTGAATACTGGAGTAGTGAAGTAGCAGACTACTCTTCTTCTTTCTCTTTATAGATTCTCTCTCTATAATTGTTCTTGTGAGTCTTAGTGAATTGGAGAGAATGAAGGAAGAATGAGCTTCTATTTATAGGAAAATATAGTTTCGATAATTGCGCGTTTTGGGGCTCAAAATATTACAGTATAATACCTTCATCTTTTCTTTCATTTTTAATTTACTCATACAAGTATTATCAAACTTGCACCACCTCCCCTAATAGTATATCTTGTGAATCAATAGTACAATCATGTGACTCAATAGTTCTATACATGTGAAAAAAAATAATTACAAGATAAGTACCTTCATCTATACCTCCATTTTAATTTTAGTCATAAAGTATTATCAATCAGCATCACCACCCTAATAGTACATACATGTGAATCAATAGTACACACATGTGAACACATAGTTATAAGCATGTGAATTAATAGCAATTAATTGCTCATTTATCCATTAATTACCCATTGGTCAATATAACCTCCGGACATCAATTATTATCGAAAAACATGCCGATTTCCACTAACACCGACAATCCCAACACAATGGAAATATTTTTATCAACAATTTCTTTTTTGAAATTTCAAAGTTTGACTTTTTGAAAAAATGTCGAATTTTTTTGACCAAAAAGTCAACTCCTTAGAATTTTGTGTTTATAGTCTATTTCTACTAATTTCATCGTTTCAAACTCAAATATCATGTCCACGCTCCAAATTCAACTCAACTCAAATTCAATTTTAATAACATTCATCATTAATATTATAACTCACAATATTAACAACCGGATCGCTCCTGAAAGCAGGGGCTTCCGATAGGATTTCTACCTATCACAAGAATTAGATGACCTAACCTCTCATTGACGTAACTTCTAGACATTGTCAATATTTCAAATAATAATATGAATAACTTTATTGTATTTCCCCAAAATTAGGGTATACATCACCCATCTTGGGTCGCCACTTACATGGTACAAAATTTAAATACAACTTACTAACATAATCAGTGGTACAATACGACATAAATCGTGAGTTTAAATACAAATATCGCCTACTAGATATTATACAAACTCAAAAAGGAGTCCTCATTACAACTATTATCACACTATTTCACGTAATAGTGAGGACTACTAATGCTATCTTGGGACCATCACTGCTTCCCGACTCGTCCCAAATTATATTCTCATTTTACAAGAGAACGAAGAAAGAAAGGGTGAGCTCAACTAGCCCAAAGAAGAAATATTATGACTAAGATAATGCGTAATAAATTATCAATAGTCTTCAACAATGTTAAACCGATAAAATACAATGATAACCAGGCTTTAATCTGCAGCCGAATATCTGATCCATTAAAAGAGTCGAAGTAGAAAATAAAGTCTACTATCTTTTAGGTTTTAAAAGGTTTTCATCACTTTTATAAATTTGAGACTCGCTTTTAATAAATATTCCACATCATCGAATCACCCTCGCACTACTCTGCCGAGGATATTCTTTAGTATCACGACCACAATTATTCATGCACTACGGGCCAAGAATATTTGTGTATTCATTAATGGTCATGATCATGCCAACAATCATCCATCAATGCACTACTACTAATCGAGGATTTTACCACATCATTTGTAACATTACGGTCATGATTACACCGGAATAGTCTCTGGTCATAATCATACCAAGTCCATCTATGCACTACTGGGCCACGATGACTTTAAAAAATATAAACATGAGGATGATGACAATGATATAAGAATTCAATAAAACAAGTTCAAGAATTATTTTATCAAGGAATTATTAACGTCCAAATTATCAACACGATAATCGCTTTTGTAGAGTAAAATTCAAGAATGATCGAAGAATATTTTCATGAAAGATCTTTGGATGAAACGCAAAATATCAAGGATATTCCACTAATTTCATGGAGTATAAAGTCAAAGTTTTAACCAACCGGGTATAATAAAGAATGGAATAACAAAAGAAATCACCATGCATGCGATAGGCCAAGATGCACGAAAGTTATTCCAATGAATAATAAAGAACGGAACTAGGTCGTGTGAAATTCACAATCGAGCGGGATGTTCCAACGAGAATAATAAAGATGGAACCGCATCCTGTAAAACACACAGATAGGATATTCCAACGTAATAATAAAGACGGAACCAAGTCCGGTGTAAAACACATGTAAGCGTGATGTTCCAACGAGAATAATAAAGACGGAACGAGTCCGTGTGTAAAACACACATGCATGTGATGTTCCAATAGAATAATAGAAGAATGTCACCAAGTATAGGGTAAACCACTTATACAAAGTTATTCCAATGTAATAATAAGCAATGGAATAACAACAGATTCTCTTCATGAATAAGAAAGAATAACACCCTTACATTTGGTAGAGATTGAATCTTTATGACGAAGCGGTAAGAATAAAATACTCTTCTTCTTTTTCTCTTATTCTCTATATACTTTCTCTCTCTATAGCTTGAATGAATTAAGTGAAAAATAATGAAGCCTAGGCCTCTATTTATAGAAGATTTCTAGCTTAGCACCGCCGTGTGAAAAGGCAAGTGGCTTGACGACTAATAATGTGAAAAGAAAAGTGGTTTTGGCGCTTTTGTAATGTGAAACGACAAGTGGTTCTACGCCTGTAATGTGAAACGACAAGTGGTTCGACGCCTGTAATGTGAAACGACAAGTGGTTCGATGTCTGGTAAAAGTAATTACTATTAACGAAGGTAAATACTATTCACAAGGGTAATTACTATTGACGAAGAGACTCTTAGATGATGACATATGAGCCCCCCATAAAATAATCAAACTTACCACAAATCATTTTTTTCATCAATACATATTTAATCTTTCAACAATTATTAATCATTTATAACTTATCGTCTCAATTATTGATTTAATACTATAACATATTATACGTATTTATAATCTTTGTGACAATAATTGAATCAATAATATAAGAGATATGATCAAAGAATTCTCAGTAGCGATAATTGAGCATAAATTTGAAAGTGACTTCTCACGTAAGCATCAATAATCAATACTGCAGCTGTCTACTATGCAACTCACGCCAGACATCTTGTATTTTTACCAAGGGTAGTTCAACAGTTTTAACGGTAACACCTCCGTAGTTATTTTTATAAAAAATTTTGTCGTTTTCTCAATCCGACAATAATTACATTTAACAGGGGTCCACCAATGATTGAGCCATTGTACGAATATTCCCTAACAAAAAGAATATTCCCCACCAAACGAATATTTTATAACAACTTGCATACTTTGCAAAATTTATAAATATTACCCAACAACTATAACATTATATCAAATTTATTCCATAATATTCAAAATAATATTTATAAAAAAATTCATCTTTATTTATAAAAAGTTTGGGGTCTTACAACCTCCCTTCTTATGAAATTTAGCCCCGAAATTGTGGGTGCGTACACTGGTATGTCGAAGAGGTAAGGATACCTTGATTTCATTTGATTCTAACTCCAAAGTCATTTCCTCAACATCGTGGTTCCTCCACAAAACTTTGACTTGAGGTATAACCTTGGAGCGTAGAATATGTTCCTTCTTATCCAAAATTTGAACAGAACCTCTTCATACGTCCAAATATTCCGCTATTTCGTCTCCGGGTTCTAACTCAATAATATGGTTCGGTCTTTCACATATTTACGTAACATAGATATGTGAAAACGCGTTATGAACACGAGACATATTTGGCGGTAAAGTCGAGTCTATAGCCACGCTCCTACTCGATCGAGGATTAAAATGGACCGATGAATCGAGGGTTAAGTTTTCCTCTCTTTCCAAATCTTGTAACTCCTTTCCATGGAAAGCAACTCTTAACGACACACGATCTCCTATATCGAATTCCACGTCCTTTCGATGAAGATCGGCATAACTCTTTTATCAATTTTGGGAGGTTTTTATCGTTTGTTTGATCGTTTGAATCTTTTTCGTAGTCATACGTACCAACTCCGGTCCCAACAACGTTGCTTCACCCACCTCATCCCAAAGATACCGGAGAACGACACTTTCTTCCATACAACGCTTGAATGGAGCCATGCCAATACTTGCGATAAGCTGTTGTTGTAGGGAAAACTCCACCAATGGTAAGAACTTGTCCCAACTCCCTTGAAATTAAGGACACGAGTCTTAATAGATCTTCAAGAGTTTGAATAGTCCTCTCCGATTGTCCAGTCCGGTCCCGAGGATGATATCTTAGAAACTAAATCGTAAGTCTGTGCCTCACAACTTTTGCAAACTAACCCAAAATCGAGAAGTGAATCTTGGGTCTCGATCGAAAAACTATGGATACCCCAAGCATACCATGCAGTCTTACAATCTCGTTTATGTACATATGAGCAAGACGTTCAAGTGTATAAGTTTCTCAGATCGGTAAGAAATGAGCGGACTTAGTCAATCTATCAACAATGACCCAAATCGCATCAATGCCTTGAGAAACCTTAGGAAGACCGTGAACGAAATCCATGGTAATGTGCTCCACTTCCATTCTCGAATTTCAAGTGGTTGCAATGGACCTTTTGGTACTTGATGCTCGCTTTAACTTCGTTGACAAGTTAGACACCTTGAGATAAACAAATGCTTATCTCTCTCTCTTCATATTGCTCCACCAAAATGTATGACGAATATCATGATACATTTGGTACTCCCGAGATGGATTGTAAATGGTGTGTCATGCGCCTCCATCATGATATTATACTTTAAATCGTGGTCGTTAGAACACAAAGTCTGGAGTTGACTTGAAGTATTCCTTCTTCATCAATTCTTGCTTCCCGTAGCACCTTCTTGCACTTTTTTCCTCATATACGCATCGGCTCAATCCGTAGCTTGAGCGACTTTAACTTTATCGATTAAAGTCGGTTCTACTCGTATACTCGCTATCATCACATCGTCCCTGAGTCTTTAACTCTATCTCCATCCTTTGCAAGTCACACAAAATGCGCCATTTCGTTGACAATATCGCTTTTCGTACTTGCATATGATTTTCTACTCAATCGTCGCCTACCACGTTCGCTTTTCCAGGATGGTATTGGATGGTATGATCATAATCTTTCAATGCCCAAGCCAACGTCGTTGTCGCATGTTGAGTTCCTTTTGAGTGAAGAAATATTTGAGGCTTTTATGATCCGTAAAGATCTCCACTTTCTCCCCATACAAGTAATGCCTCCAAATTTTAAGTCTGAAGACAACAAATTTGTGACTCTAGATCATGAGTAGGATAATTCCTCTCATATTCTTTGAGTTGTCATGAGGCATAAACTATAACTTTTCCATGTTGCATAAGAACACATCCCAACCTTTGCCCAAGCATCACCGTAGATGATAAATCCCTCCGAGCCGATGGTATTGTCGAACAGTCTTTGAAATAAGTCTCCTCTTGAGTTCTTGAAAACTCTTCTCACATTCTTCGCTCCAACCGAACTTTGTATCTTTCGAAGTTAATGAAATCAATGGAGTAGCGATTCGAGAAAATCCTTCCACGAATCTCCGATAATAACCAAATAAACCGAGAAAGCTACGTGACTTCGATCATCGATTTAGGTTGTTCCTACCTTTGAATAGCTTCATCTTTCTTTGGGTCAATAGATATTCCATGACTTGATACCACGTGCCCAAGAATGCTACTTCTTGAGCCGTAACTCGCATTTCTTCAACTTGGCATAAAGCTTATATTCACGAAGCTTTTGGAGTGTCGACTTCAAGTGTTGCTCATGATCTTCACGGCTTTTGGAATAAATAAGGATGTCATCAATAAAGACGACCACAAAGTGATCTAAATATTCCTTGAATACTTTGGTTCATCATATCCATGAAGGCGCGAGGAGCATTAGTCAATCCAAAGGACATGACTAGAATTCATAATGCCCGTCTCGAGTTAAAAGCCGTCTTTGGAATGTCAGTGGTTCTAATCTTCAATTGGTGATATCCAAACGAAGATCAATCTTTGAAAAGAATTTGGCTCCTTGCTAATAGGTCAAACAGTCATCAATACGTGGCAATAGATACCTATTTTGATGGTGACATGATTCAACTCCCGATAATCAATACAAAGTCGCATACTCCCATCTTTCTTCTTCACGAATGAAACGAAGAGCACCCAAGGAGAAGTACTAGGGACGAATAAAGCCAATGTCTAACAATTCCTGCAGTTGGGTCTTTAACTCCTGAAGTTCAATAGAGCCATTCGATATGGGGCTTTGGAAATAGGTTTTGTCTGGGGTTCAAGGTCGATACAAAATTCAATTTCACGCCTGGGGTAGGCCAGAAGTTCTTGAGAATACGTCGGAAATTTATTAACAATAGGAATATCGTTTAAAACGGACGTATTTTATTTAAATCATGACATGAGCTAAGAAAGCTTGACATCCATTTTTCAATAAACGAATAGCTTTATGGCTTGAGATGACCGTGATTGATTTTAATGGTTTGGTCATTTGAATTAGATAATAGGTTGATTAGGAATATGAAAGCTAACAACCTTACGAAAACAATCAATTTTTGCATGATAAGTAGTTAACCAATCAATCCTAGAATCACGTCAAATGCAAGTATTTTTAATGAAATAAGATCAACAGTAATGTGAGGTGCACCGATTTGAACCAAACAAGACTTATAAACGAATGGATGTAATGAAGGTTTCTCCCAATGGAGTTTCCACAGATAAGTCAAAGTCTAATTTCTCCTGAGTCAAATTTAATCGATGAGCGCAAGTAGGAGAAATAAAAGAATGGGTAGAACCGGTATCAAATAAAGTATAGACTTCATTAGAGTTTATGATAAGCTTACCCGTGATGACCTCATTCGGTTCCTTGCTCTTTGGGAGGTCACAACAAACGCTCTCCTCAGCACTACTGGGTTTTGAATTTTCCGGGATGGCCTTTGGTGCCTCCATCCTAGTGAATTTGTCTTGAAAGCGATAAAATCGAGCTAAGTGACCTTCTCTTCCATAATTATAACATGCTTTGGATGGCATGACGCAGATTTGATCGATGTGTCCCTCTCCTCCGCATTTGAAGCATATGATAGGTGGTCTTTCTCCTTCCTTAACAATGGGTCTTTGGTCTTTGACGTCTTTCCACCATTGTTGAATCTCCGCTTGAAATGTCCATTCTTATTGTTTTGGCCCCGATTACCACCGGGTGGTTACCATATCCGCATGTTGATTCCTCCACGCTTGTTGTCACCGCTTCGATGACTACTCTCACCGGTATTATAATTTTTAAATTTGCGCTCTTTTTAGTTGTGTTGACTCATTATCGCGTTCCACTAATCGAGCCCTATTTACAACATTTGAATACAAACACGCTTTATGAGAAATAAGATGTTGACGTATCTCCTGCTTTCAAACCTCTTAAAAACATTCGCTCCATTCTCTCTTTCATTATCCACTGTTGGGGACGAACCGTGATAACTCATGAAATTTTGCCTCGTATTGCGACCTGGTCATATTGTTTTTTTTCCAACTTGATAAATTCCACCTCCTTCATGTATGGCGAATACTTTCGTGAAAGTATTTGTCGTTGAAACGACTCTGGAACTTCTCCCAAGATATCTTCAAGATCAAACGAGGTTGAGTACGCTTTCTACCGATTCCCACCAAGAATCCTTTCTCCACATTGACATAAAAGCGTGAAGTGGAACCTTTTGCTCCTCGAGCATCCCAAGACATCAAATATCTTGGTAATCATATATCCATGCTTCCGCCGTAAGTGGTTTTGGCTCTCCCTTAAACTCCAGGTGGTCCCAGCTCCTTGAATTGTTTAATGCGGTGACCGCCAGAGTTTTCCGTGTTTCCACCTACGTTTTGGGCGAGTCGCTCTACTTTCTTTGTTGCATAAATCGCATAAAGCCTCCGAACATTTGATCATTCATCATTTGGTCGGTGTTGTTGTTTGCATGAGGATTATCGCCTTCTGATGCACATTATCCTCGATTATTGATATGTGGTGAATCAACGATCGCTGCTGCCTCCATTGCTATTCTCAACATTCTCGGATGTCATTTTTAGATATCGCCACAAAACAAAAGGTTAATTGACATGTAACAAATTATCCCATCTTCCGACCAACCAATAAAATATAGCACATAAACTTAGGTAGGTCATACTAGCGCGAAGGTATTCCCCCGCTCTCCCTCCTAGTACTATTCTCACATCTTAGCTGGGATCATATCCTAAGCTCGATACTAACCGCGGCGCCCCCAAAATTGGGTATACATCACCCATCTTGGGTCGCCACTTACATGGTGTGTAATTTAAATACAACTTACTAACATAACTGTCGTGTACAATACGACATAAATTGTGAGTTTAAATACAAATATCGTCTACTAGATATTATACAAACTCAAAAAAGGAGTCCTCATTACAATTATTATCACACTATTTCACAGAATAGTGAGGACTACTAATGCTATCTTCGGGACCATCACTGCGTTTCCGACTGCGTCCCGGCTATATTCTCATTTCACGAAGAGAACGGTGAAAGAAAGGGTGAGCTCAACTAGCCCAAAGAAGAAATATTATGACTAAGATAATGCGTAATAAATTATCAATAGTCATCAACAATGTTAAACCGATAAAATACAATAGACAACCGGTTTAATCTGCGGCATGAATATCGCAATCCATTAAAAGAGTCAAGTAGAAAATAAAGTCTACTATCTTTTAAGTTTTAAAAGGTTTTCATCATCATTATAGCCGAGACTCGGGTTTAATAAATATTCCACATCATCGAATCACCCCTCGCACTACGGCCAAGGATATTCTTTAGTATCACGACCACAATTATTCATGCACTCACGGGCCAAGAATATTTGTGTATTCATTAATGGTCATGATCATGCCAACAATCGGCCCATCAATGCACTACTACCAATCGAGGATTTTTACCACATCATTTGTAACATTACGGCCATGATTACACCGAATAGTCTCGGTCATAATCATACCAAGTCCATCTATGCACCACAAAAGCCACGTATGACTTTAAAAAATATAAACATGAGGATGATGACAATGATATAAGAATTCAATAAAACAAGTTCAAGAATTATTTTATCCAGAATTATTAACGTCCAAATTATCAACATGATATCTTTGTTTTGTAGAGTAAAATTCAAGAATGATCGGGAAGAATTTTTTCATGAAAAGATACTAGATGAAACGCAAATATCAAGGATATTCCACTAATTTCATGGAGTATAGAAGTCAAAGTTTTAACCAACTGGGTATAATAAAGAATGGAATAACAAAAGAAATCACCATGCATGCGATAGATCGCATGTATGTGTTATTCCAATGTAATAATAAAGAACGGAACCAGTCGTGAAATTCACACCGGCGTGATGTTCCAACAGAATAATAAAGATGGAACCGGATCCGGTAAAAACACACGATAGGATATTCCAACAGAATAATAAAGATTTTAACCGTGTCCTGTGTAAAACACACGCATGTGATGTTCCAATGAATAATAATAAAGGCGGAACCGGTCCTGTAAAACACACGCATGAGATGTTCCAATGAATAATAGAAGAATGTCACCAAGTATAGGGTAAACCACTTATACAAGTTATTCCAATGTAATAATAAGCAATGGAATAACAACAGCTTCTCTTCATGAATAAGAAAGAATAACACCCCTTACATTTGGTAGGAGATTGAATACTGCAAAAGTGTAGTAACAAAATACTCTTCTTCTTTCTCTCTTATTCTCTCTATACTTTCTCTCTCTATAGCTTGAATGAATTCGTGAAAAATAATGAAGCCCTAGGCCTCTATTTATAGAAGATTTCTAGCTTAGCACCTGCCGTGTGAAAAGGCAAGTGGCTTGACGACTAATGATGTGAAAAGAAAAGTGGTTTGACGCCTGTAATGTGAAACGACAAGTGGTTCGACGCCTGTAATGTGAAACGACAAGTGGTTCGACGCCTGTAATGTGAAACGACAAGTGGTTCGACGTCTGGTAAAGGTAATTACTATTAACGAAGGTAAATACTATTGACGAAGGTAAATACTATTCACAAGGGTAATTACTATTGACGAAGAGACTCTTAGATGATGACATATGAGCCCCCCATAAAATAATCAAACTTACCACAAATCATTTTTTCATCAATACATATTTAATCTTTCAACAATTATTAATCATTTATAACTTGTCGTCTCAATTATTGATTTAATACTATAACATATTATACTGATATGATCTTGTGACAATAATTGAATCAATAATATAAGAGATATGATGCGTAAGAATTCTTTGTAGCAATAATTGATCATAAATTTGAGTGACTTCTCACGTAAGCATCAATAATCAATACCGTGTGCTACTTATGCAACTACTGCGACATCGCATTTTTTTTACCACCGGGTAGTTCAACGCTTTTATTCGGTAACACCTCCGCCGTTATTTTTATAAAATGTTTTTGTCGTTTTCTCATTCAAATAATAATTTCATTAGGGGTCCACCAATGATTGAGCCATTGTATTTAATATTCCCTAACAAAAAGAATATTCCCAACCAAACGAATATTTTATAACAACTTGCATACTTTGCAAAATTTATAAATATTACCCACAACTATAACATTATATCAAATTTATTCCATAATATTCAAAAATAATATTTATAAAAAATTCATCTTTATTTATAAAAGTTTGGGTCTTACATTTATCATCTCAATTATTGATTTAACAATATAAAATATTATGCGATGATACTGTGATAATAATTGAATCAATAATATGAGAGATATGATGCAGAAATTACTATAGCAATAATTGAGTATAACTAAGTGACTTCTCACATAAGCATTAATAATCAAAGATAATGTACAATACCGTGTGCGAGTGTGCAACCACACGTATTACTGTACTTTTATTAATTTAACTATTTACTAAATAGAATAATAATTATAAAAATTTAATACTTTCATTTCGTAAAATTCGGGGTCTTATAATTTAGGCGCCCCAACTTATATAGTAGAAGTCGAAGAGGTTATTCCTCAGGCTGCTGTAGAAAGTGGGAGTGACATACCTTCGAGCAGTTCTCATCCATCAAATGAAGATTCCCTTATTCCTCAAATGCGTAGAAGTCAAAGAGGTAACATTCCATGTCGTCTCTTTGAGATTGAGGGGAATGCATTTGTGGCTGATATACAGGACGATAAGGAACCTTGATCTTATCGAGATGCTCTATCATCTGTTATGAGAGATAAGTGGATTATTGCAATGGAAGAAGAGATGGAGTCCATAAGGACTAATCAAGTCTAGGACTTGGTTGACCTTCCACCTAGGCGAAAGGTTATTGGGAACAAGTGGGTTCTTAAAGTCAAACTCAAGGCGGATGGTTCCATTGAAAGGTACAAAACTAGTCTTGTAGCCAAGGGCTTCACCCAGCAAGAGGGAATTGATTACGAGGAAACCTTCTCACCAGTCGTGAGGTTTGACTCAATTCACCTCATCTTAGCGATTGTTGCACATTTAGATTTGGAGTTATATCAAATAGACGTTAAGACAGCTTTTCTCAATGGAGATTTATCTGAGGAGATATACATGGATCAGCCAGAGGGTTTCGTCATGGAAGGACATGAGCGTAAAGTATGCAAGCTCAAACTTTTTATCTATGGTTTGAAACAGGCGTCCAGACAATGGTATCTGATATTACATCGAGCCGTCATTAGTGATGAGTGATGATCGATGAAGACCATTGTGTATATATCAAACGGTCCAAAGATAAATTTCTTATCTTATCTGTGTATGTCAATGACATCCTTCTAGCTGGGAACGATAAGGAGATAATTGTTTCCACAAAAGGGTGGTTGTCCTCTAACTTTGAGATGAATGACATGGGGGAAGTAGCTTATGTTCTCGGAGTTAAGAACTTTAGATATCGCTCAAGGAAGCTTCTTGGTTTGTCTCAAGAGACTTACCTTAAGAAGGTTCTTGAGCAATTCCAGATGAACAACTGCAAATCCATAGACACTCCTATCGCTAAAGGCGACACCATTGGACCCGAACAATGCCCTACTTCTCTCGAGGAAATTAAGAAGATGTCTCATTATCCGTATGCCAATTCTATAGGAAAGCTAATGTATGCAGTTGTGTGTACTCGGCCTGATATAGCATATACAGTCGGTTATCTCGGTCGGTATCAGTCAAACCCTGGGATTGCTCATTGGAAGGCAATCAATAGGATCTTACGATATTTGAAAGGTACTTTGGACTATATGTTATGCTATGGAGGACCGAACCTATAATTAATTGGTTACTCCGATGCTATTTGGGGAGGTAACCAGGGGATGCGCAAGTCGACCTCAGGATATGCGTTCTTGTTATATAGTGGTGCCACTACGATGGAGTCAGAGTTTGTGGCTTGTACGTCAGCTGTTCAGAAAGTCATGTGGCTGAGGAGATTCTTCGAGGATCTTGGTGTCGTCTCTCATGCTTCAGATCATGTGACTATTTACTGTGATAGCACGGCGGCTCTAGATTACACTAAGGACCCCAAGTATCACGGCAGGATGAAGCACATCGACTTGAGGATGAACTTCATTAAAGATATCATAGAAAATAATGAGGTGATATTGGAGTACATGCCCACTGGTCTTATGGTAGCTGATCCTTTGACAAAGCCGATTCCTAAAGATGTTTTTTGTAGGCATGTTAGTTCTTTAGGGCTTCGTAGGATTTGATGTACTTTCTATTATTTCCTTTTATATCACTTATTATTTAACTTGTATTAGAGATATTTATTGTTATTTTGAGATATTTATAATTTATACAAAATTCATTTATTTCCACTTGTGTTTGGTTATTTTAGCGTATATGATAAATTTTAGAAGTTTACACATTTTATTATGCATATTGGATATGCACACACTAAATATATGTCAACAGGTTGATTGGCTCACTCACACGAGCAAACACCCTTGGCGCTTTAAAAAGCGAGCAAGGTTGAGACAGTTCATTTATTGACACTTTGAGTATCGAGCTGTTGATATTTTTGATAGCAATCAATTGGTGCTTAGTAGCGAGTAAAATGAATATGATGTCGCCTTGGCATGAGCCAAGATGAGGTTAACTTGGATTAACTATGCCCCACCATCTATATTAACCTGTATTGATAGTCGGATAAGAAATTTTAGGTTTGGTGCTTGGAAAGCGAGCAATCTGAAAAATTCGAGTTAGGTGCTTATGAAGCGATTGAACTAAGATCCGTACAGCACGACCATAAGACATATGCTCATGTAGATGAGATTGTCTGTCGTAACATGATAACTGGATGCGAAGTTTCAAATATGGCGCTTAGATAAGCGAGAAATTTGAAATGTTCTAATGTCCGCACAACAAGGCTATAAAATACCATGTTGTAAGCGAGTTATATGTGCTTAGCGGCCATGTAAAAAAGGTGAGAGAATGAATCCTTGCTTCCTCACCGTGTGAGTCTTGCAGGACAAGTTTTGTTCCTACATCAAGTGCTCTTAGTGATCTTTGACTATACTGCAAAGACATGTATTAATGTTGCTACTTTGGTTTCGATTCATAAGGTCAGGATTGATGAGACTATAAGGATCGATTATGGGAAAGTAGTTGATTCATTTCTGAGTAGTATTAGGGTAAAAGGAAGACAATTTGATTTCACCTCGTTCTGAACTTATTGTCGAAAACTATAGTGCTTTGATAGCGATATAATAATAAGTGAGATACGAAATGGACTTGGGACCAAAGGTGGTTAAGTAAGGCTCTCTGAGGGCTTAGATACTTTACCTAGTGAAAATTCAAATATGTCTTGGGTACTTTGAGTTTGTGGGTTGTAGTCTCTACGTGAACTAATTAAGTTCGATGTGAGAGCTCCCGTATTATTTCTTTGAAAGGGTAGATGTCTCTATGTTGGCCCTAATAAGTTTGATATAGAGCTCCCGCATTGCAGGTTAACTCAGCAGTCACACGGTTCAGCAGTTAGAGGTTTACATGTTTTGGTTTGAGTTGTTTTTAGCATATATGAGGATTACATCGTCCCCGCCATGGGCGAATGGGAGATGTTGGATTATGGATATCCAATTGGAGCGCCCATGGAGGGTCCGACCATTTGGGCTAATTAACCGTTCTCTAATTGGCAAGGTCAGTAGAGAACGTGGGATTGAACATGGGATTGATTGATCGTGGGGAGAAAGTGGGGAAGTGGTTTAACCACTTCCGTATTAAATACACATTCTTCCTCAGACGATCAATTCAACGCTTAATATTATTTCAGTTGGCCAAATATACAGAGTCGCTCCCAATATCGAGACCAAACCCTAATTGTTACGTACTGTGAATTAGTACTCCGTTCTAGATCGTAGTTCGGAAACGCTGTTGGGTTAAAGTATCACGGTAGAAAGTTTTCTGCATCAAAGGCTTAATCACGCTTAAAGAGGTATGCCTTTGATTCTCCTAATTGTGTGTAAATAGGAATAGCATGCGTATTAAAAATCCTTCACTTGATAAAAAAATGGGTTTAGGTTAGTTTTGAGTTACATAAAATAATTACGAGTTAATTAAGAATTAGCACTAAATTACTTATTTTTAATATAAATTATATAATTTTAATATAAATTATATAATTTTAATTAAATAATTATGGGTTCAATCCATGTCAAACTATATTTTAAATCATCAATATCTTTACCACATAAACATATCCCATTGAATAGGCTCATAAGAGTGTGTTTCTCTCTTCTATTTTATGAATAATTCGAGTGTGTTGGAATTATTTTTGTCAGGCCTAGTATAATCGGGAGAAGGTTCAAAAATACCCTTGACTTTTACCGTGATGTCTACCGAGCACTTTATACTTTTTTTTTGTTCAAAAATACCCTTAAAGTTGCATTTTTTTTGGGTCGCCCGTGCTCCTGCCGTTAACAGAAGACAAACGGGGTTAAAATTGACTGACGTGGCAGACACATGGAGGCTTAAAGGGTGAAGGTTCAAAAATGTCCCTGACACATGTAAATATGTCATTTAATCAAAACAAAAAAAAAATACTAAAATTCAAAATAAAAAAAAAGCATAGCATATTTGCATCATTTAATCAAAATACTAAAATTTAAATTATTTTTAACTAATCAAAACAACTAATTAAATAAAATAAGTTGTATAACATATTTACATCATTTAATCAAAATATTAAAATTCAAAACATAACATATTTACATCAAATAATAATTAAAAAAAATACTAAAATACTAATTAAAAATACTAAAATACTAAAAAATCAAATTAAAAAAATACTAAAATACTAAAATTCAAATTATTTTGTTAATTAATCAAAACAACAAAAATTCAAATTACATCATTCAAAATACTAAAATCATAAAAAAAATACTAATTGATATAAAAATTTAAATTAAGAAAATCATAATACTAAATAATATTTTTAAAATTCAAAATACTAAATAACGTTATACAACTAATTGATATAATATTTTTAACGTTAATATTCAAAATACTAAAATATTCAAAATTCAACTAATTCAAAATAATTAACGTTATCATTTCAGTTTCTAAATCCTCATTTCAGAAATTTAAAATTATTTTAAATTTGCATGGACGTGAATTTTATCCTTTTAATTAATATATTTGTAGTACATTTTTAGTTCTAAAGCATTGATTGACGTTTTCTTTTGGAGCGTGGGTATATATGCTGATTTACAGTTTTTTATTTTCTTGATTTTCTAGAATTTGTCCTAATTGCTTTTTCTTTTTTCAGTTTGTAAATTAAATCTGTATTTGGTTTGCTTGATCACAAACAATTATTAGTATATCATTGATTTATTTCTAATCTTGGAATTTATCATGGTGCTTAATTGGTAATTTTATGAATGAAATGAAGTGTAAATAGTATTCTTGATTGAGGTACTAGAATTAATAAATAAATAAATAACTAAGAGACTCATAGTTAAATTTTTGAATTTTAAAATATTCAAAAATTCAACTAATTCAAAATAATCAACGTTATTTAGTAAAAAATATTAATGTTAATTACTTTTTGATGATTTTAGTTGAATTAACGTTAATTATTTTGAAATTTTGAATTAGTTGAATTTTTGAATTTTGAATTTTAAAAATATTAACGTTAATCATCAAAATACTAAAAATATTAGTTGAATTTTCAAAATACTAAAAATATTAATGTTAATTTTGTAATATTCAACGTTAATTTCGATAACGTTATTTAGTAATATTAAACATATTAGCGTTAAAAAAAAATTGATAACGTTATTTAGTATTTTGAATATTAACGTTAAAATTGTATATCAATTAGTATTTAGTATTATGATTTTAGTATTTTAATGATGTAATTTGAATTTTTGTTATTTTGATTAATTAACAAAATAATTTGAATTTTAGTATTTTATTATTTTTTAATTTGATTTTTTTATAGTATTTTAGTATTTTTTAATTAGTATTTTAGTTTTTTTAATTAGTATTTGATGTAAATATGTTATGTTTTGAATTTTAGTATTTTGATTAAATGATGTAAATATATTATACAACTTGTTTTGTTTAATTAGTTGTTTTGATTAGTTAACAAAATAATTTGAATTTTTGTATTTTGATTAAATGATGTAAATATGTTGTGTTTTTTTTTTTGAATTTTAGTATTTTTTTTGTTTTGATTAAATGACATATTTACACGTGTCGCGCATTTTGAACCCTTCTCCTTTAAGCCTACTATGTATGCATACGTCACCAATTTTAACCTCGTTTGTCTTACTCGTTAACTGGTAGGGAACGCAAAAAGAGACTCGTGATTTTATGAATAAAGATTTAAATTTCTCAAAATATTTTTTTGAATATTATGGAATGAATTTGATATAATGTTATAGTTGTGGGTGATATTTATAAATTTTGCAAAATATGCAAGTTGTTATATAATATTCGATTGGTCTGGGAATATTCATTTTAATGAGAAAATATTCGTGACGACTCAAGACAATCATTAAGTGGACCCATTAACTGGAATTATTATTAATTGAGAAAACGACAAAAATATTTTATGAAAATAACGGCGGAAGTTTTACCGTTAAAACTGTTGAACTACTTTAATAAAGTAAAAGTGCGATACACGTAGTTGCGTAAGTAGCACCGGTATTGATTATTGATGCTTACGTGAGAAGTCACTCGGTTTTGTTCAATTATTGCTTGATGAATTGTTGCGATAGTATCTCACGTTATTTGATTCAATTATTGTCGATATTTTATATATTATTAAATCAATAATTGAGACGACAAAGTTATTAATATTATTATTTACAATATTAACGATGTCTAGAAGTTACTGCGAGGAGAGGTTTGGTCACCTAATCATTGTGACGATAGGGAGAAATCGTTATTGGAAAGCCCCTCTTCTTGGGAACGACACAGTCGATTAATATTGTGAATTATAATAATGATGATAAATGTTGTTAAATATATTAAGGTGTCTTTTATGAAGTCACGAAGTTTATATATATATATATATATATATATATATATATGAGTTAAGTTCAGATGACCACCTGTAGTTTAAGCGGTTTCCCACTTAACCACCTATAGTCAGTAAACCTACATTTAAACTCTCGACCTTTTGAGGTGAAGTGAAAAAGTGCTTTTCGTCTTAACTCTGCTACTTTATTTGGTTAAAGACTTAATTACCCTTCATATATATAATTGAAAACGATAGATGCGAAGGGGGTTTTCTCTCATTTCATTTCAGATCAATTTCTAGGGATAAAGAACGAGCGATCGTGGTGATATCTAGGGCTAGAGAGGCGAGAGAAATAGGGTGTGGGTTTAGTGTGTTCGTGGTGGATCTTCGTGATTTACTGGGTTCCCACCTTCGCTTGGTCTGTGATACTTAATTTGGTGCCGATTTAGGTAATTTTCTCCTTGTCTGATAGATATGATATGTTGTTTGTTTTTAATTGTGAGTTATTTGTTATATATGCATGCATGTTTTTTGGATGAATTAGTTAGTATATTTGGTGCTGGATAAAGTATGCTCACTACTATGGTCCCCCTTTCTTTAATTCTATTTTTGTCCCCCATGCCCCGCCTTTATGCATATGACATTGGTCCCTTTTTTGTGATACTTGTTATAAAGTATTGTATGTTATTCAAACATTTCTCCTTCATTTCTTTAATGCGTAGATGTCCGTCGAATTGTTTTTCATTATGGTGGGAAGTTTGTTAAAGATCCAGTACATAAGTATATTGGGGGTAGTGAAGAAATAGTAGAGACTGTTGGGTTGGATTACCTTTCTTTGCTTAGTATACATGAATACTACTCTACTTTATGCCTAGTTTCAAATTTGAATATTTATTATCTTGTACCTGGATATGAAATTTGGGAGGGTGGGGCATTATTGATGCAAAATGACAAAGATGTCATTGATATGATTGATTTCTTAGTTATTGCTGAGAGTGAGGAGGTGCATATATATGGACAAGAAATGAAGGGTTCCATACAAATTGTTAGGCCAGAAGAAGTTGAAAATGATAGCATTAGGTATATTTGTGCTTTGACAACTGATAACATGAACCAAAGTAAAATGAAAAAGACTTTGGACTTCAAAGTGAAACAACTGATAACATTAACCAAAGTGGTACTACTGATAAAGGGAAGCAAAAAGAAACAGATAAAGGGCAGCACAAAGAAACAGACAAGGGAAAAGGTAAATAAACTGGAAATCCTAAAAAATAAACAAAACATACAAAGGAAAACAGTAAAAAACAAGCTGATAATGATAATGGGGAAGAAGCAGAGCATCCACCATGGATGGATGAGGATCTAGAGGGGCCTGGGGATGATGATATATTCGAAGAAGGCCCAAAAAAAACAGATGAACCAAAGGTGAACATGAATGATGTATTTGTAGAGGATTGGTGGAGTGATGATGATGATGGAGAAGGGAAAGGTGCATTAAGGAGGAAGTTTGTTCTGTCAGATGATGAGGACAATTTAGAAGGGGATGGATGTATGGAGTTTAATGAGGCAATTGATATGGGTAAGATAGAATTTGAGATTGGAATGGAATTTGCAAATCATGAAATTTTTAGACAAGCATTAGTTGAATTTTCTGTTAAAGGAGGGTTTGATATAAAGTATATTCAAAATGATAGAAAAAGAATAACTGCTAAGTGTAAAGCTGAAAACTGTAAATGGAGGATTCATGCATCAGTCAAACAGGGTGAACAAACTTTTAAGATAAAATCTTTGGGGGTGGGGGGGACCATACATGTGCTGGACAGGATAAGAATCATCTTGTTGACAGTAGATACTTGGCCAAAAAATATATGCATGACTTGAGAGATAATCCTAAGTGGGATTTACATGCATGGAAAAAGAAGGCACAAAAAGAATATAACTCTACTCTAAGTAAATCATCCCTATATAGAGCAAAAAGAAAGGCTTTAATACATATGCAAGGTGATGTAGGAAAACAGTATAACAGGTTGATGGATTATGTGGAGACAGTTAAACAGTTTAACCCTGGAACAGTCTTCAAATTTTGTAGTGAGGGTCTAGATGACAGGCCTAGTTCACTACCTGTTTTTCAAAGGCTTTATATGAGGCTTGTTGCTTCCAAACATGGGTTCCTAGTTGGGTGTAGACCTATTATAGGCCTAGATGGGTGTTTTTTAAAGGGGGTTTTTGGAGGGCAGCTACTGAGTGCTATAGGAAGAGATGCTAATGACAACATATTTCCCATTGTAGTTGCTATTGTTGAAATTGAATGTAAAGATAGTTGGCAGTGGTTTCTTACTCAGCTTCTAGATGACATAGGTGAAAATGAAATAAGAAGTTATGTTTTCATTTCTGATAGGCAGAAGGGGCTAGTAGAGGTGTTCAATACAATGTTACCCAACAATGAACACAGATTTTGTTTAAAGCATTTGTACAACAACTTTAAAATTAAGTTTAGGGGGAAGCTGCTTAGGGATTTGTTCTAGAATGCAGCTAGTTGTGGTGACATGTTCTCATTTGAAGCAGCCATGAAGGAGGTGCACAAAGCTGATGCAAAAGCAGCTAAGTGGTTAATGGCTGTTAGGCCAAAATTTTAGTCCAGGTCACATTTTTTCCACCACTGTAAGTGTGATGTAGTAGTGAACAACATGAATGAGTCATGGAATAATTACATCCTGGAGGCAAGGGATAAAGGTATAATAAACATGCTAGAGTGGATAAGAAAGAAATTAATGGTTAGGTTTCAGGTAAAAAGGGAAGGCATGGACAAGTATGTGGGGTCACTTGGGCCCAGAATTCAGAATAAATTGGAAATGATTAAGAAAGCTTATAGGGGATGCACTGCTTTGAATTCTGGGCCTGGGGAATTTGAAGTAGAAGTTGATAACAGAACATGGGTTGTGAATTTGAATGATTGGACTTGTGGTTGTAAAATGTGGCAGCTTAGTGGGATTCCATGAGACATGTCAGGTCTGCGCAATATGGGCAAATAGAGAAGCGACCAGAGGCTTATTGCCATCAGTGCTATAGTAAGGATGTATACTTGAAAACATACAACTTTATCATAAAGCCTGTGCCAAGTCACCATGAATGGGTTCACTCCAATTTTGCTAAGATTGAGCCCCCACTCTATCATAACCCCACTGGCAGACCAAGGAAACTCAGAAGAAAGGCTGCAGATGAACCAAAAAACAAACATAAAGGAACAAGAAAAGGTGGCACTGTGACATGTGCAAGGTGTTTAACACTAGGGCATAACAGCAGGGCATGTACATTGCCTTTTCATCCTAAATCAAGAATGAACAAGGTATATTCTTTATATTTTTCATACATTCCAACTGTATTTTTAACTCTTATTTATAATAGTTTAACATGTTTTGATTTTCAGACAAATAACAAGGAGTCAACTGCACAGTCAACACAGTCAGACATTCCTACAAGACATCCTGCTAAGGTACATTTTAATGGTTGTAAACTGTAAACAATTTTTGATTATTTATTTGTATTGGACTACTAAACCTGTGCATTCCTTTTCAGCCAAATCCCATGCCACAAAATTTGCAGACTAAAAGACAGTTAAGTCAAGGGACTGCTAATGCTACAACTACTTCAGAAATACCTAATCAACCCAAATCAAGATCTCAACCTAATCCCACACCAACTTTGTCAACTATGTGGAGTAATCAACCTGTTTCAAGCTCACAGCCTACGAGGAAGAACATAAAGATAGGAGCCATAAAGAGCAAGAAAGGCAAATCACCAAAAAAAGGAAGATTGGGGGGGATTAAGGCTTTAATGTTTGAATGTATAATTTTTGTCAGTTAACTATTTTGGACAAGTGTGATTGTGTATACTTTGTCAAACAGATAGTTTTTGGACAATGTTTCAATGACAAGTTTTTGGACTATGTTTTATAGTTGGATATTATGTAACAGACTTGGAATGTAACTCTTTAATGTTTGAATGGGTAGTTTTTGGACATAATTTTTTGTCAGTTAACTGTTATACAGTTTATACATTGACAGTTTATACTGTTCATACAGTTTATACATTGACAGTTTATACCTTGTTATACAGTTTATACATTCCATTAAACATTGAACATTAAACATTGAAATTAAACATTGAACATTACCATTAAACATTGAACATTAAACATTGAACATTACCATTAAACATTGAACATTAAACATTGAACATTAAACATTACCATTAAACATTGAACATTAAACATTACATCATAGTTGGTAGGTCTCCTAAACTACCATTAGTTTATACATTCATTTGTTACTAATAAAATACATCATAACTAACATGTAATACAACACAAGTCCAACAAAAATTATCATCTTCACATTACTTTCAACAACTATCATCCTACTTGGTATGTTATTCAGCTCACACGAACACTTGCATTTTGTTCCACTCATCAATGTCCCCATTCTGTCAATGTCTTCATTGGGGCCACTGACTATTCCACTTGAGTTTGTAGTAGAAGGAAAACACCATGCCCAAAACTCACACTCATCGCATACAAAATATAATCTCCCCTTCGATGGTTTGTTCGAGTCAACAATTCTTACACTTGTTTTTTTTCCCACATTTACATCGTTTAGGTATGTAGCGCAACTCACCATTCATCTTTCTTACATCATTGCTTGACGAAGACATGACTCCTGATTCACATAAACAACATGAAGAGTAATATCAAATAGCAGACCATAAATGTATATATATTATTTCCATGGTTAATTTGTTTTTTGCTATAATCTAATATATAGTTTTTAGTCAAAATAGTTCTTTTAGAACTTTTATCGAACAGTTGATAGGCATAGTTTTAGGTTGCTAATTTCATAGCCATTGTTTACAATAACAACCCATAACAACATCCTTATTACTCCACAGCCATACCTATCTCCTTGAACCTAATTTTCATACATAACAGTAGCAACAGTAGCAACAGTAGCAACTAAAAGGACAAACAGTCCTTCAAGTTCAGATCGAGCCATTCGGCTATGAAAGGGGGGTTCTTAACAAGGATGGAATGAAAAAGGAATGGAAGGGGATTGGAAAACTTACCTTCAAAAATTATAATTAATGGTTATTGCTCAATTCTTTCTCCTTTACCAGCCGGATTCCTTTTCCTTCTCTCACTATGTGCTACGGTTTTTGGAGCTTAAGAAGTAGTTTTCAATTTCGTATGCGATGGAGCTCAAATAGCTGAAATGGGAAGACCATAAATTCGATCTGCTCTTACAAGCCAACAAACAGGAAGAAGAATGAGTATTTAAGACATTTTACCGTTGTTTTTGACCGATACAGACCCTACTCACGCGTTTTAGGCGTCTGACATACACGCATAGTTAATTTGGATGGATAAGGTAACTTTTTCACTTCACCTCAAAAGGTCAAGAGTTTAAATGTAGGTTTACTGATCACAGGTGGTTGAGTGGGAAACCGCTAAAACCTCAAGTGGTCATCTGAACTTAACCCTAAATATATATATATATATATATATATATATATATATATATAAATTTTGTTTTATTAGTATTATTAATGTAATAAAGCAGAAAACTTTTTATATAAAACAAAATACTTTTATAAAGTTATTTGTTTTATTAGACAATAATTAGAATATAATATATTTTATTATGTAAGTGTTTTCGTATAGTAAAATCTTTTTATATAAAATGAATACTTTTATAAAGTTATTTATTTTATTAGACAATAATTAGAATATATTATATTTTATTATGCATAGTGTTTTGCATAGTGCTTGCATTGTGTTTTGCATAGTAAAATCTTTTTATATAAAATGTAATACTTTTATAAAGTTATTTGTTTTATTAGACAATAATTAGAATATATTATATTTTATTATGCATAGTATTTGCATAGTGCTGCGTAGTGTTTGCATAGTAAAATCTTTTATATAAAAACAAAATACTTTTATAAAGTCATTTATTTTATTAGACTATAAATAGAATATATTATTTTTATTTAAAAGATTTTGTTTTATTAGAATAATTTATTAATCTTGCATAGTAAATCAATATGGATAGTCTGCTTTAAAAGTAAATCAATCTGGACCGTTCATGAATTAGTTACTTATTCACCATTCTCCTATAAATAAAGCTCATTCCTTCATTATTTCTTACGAATTCACTGAAACTCTAGAGAGAGAAACTATAGAGAGAAAGAAGAAAAGTATTCTGCTACCTCACTTTTCCAATATCCAGTTCTTCTAAGGTAAGGGATATTATTTGTTGTACTCGTAAGGGGTATTATTTCTTTTGTATTCATGAAGAGAACTTCTGTTATTTCATTCTTTATTATTATGTTGGAATAACCTGTCTATGCGAAGTACCGCATTCATGGTGAAATTCTTCTGTTATTCCATTCTTTATTATTCTGTTAGAACATCATGTCTGTACATTTACGCATGACATGGTTTCGTTCTTTATTATTCTGTTGGAACATCCTGTCTGTGCGGTTTACGCATGACCTAGTTCCATTCTTTATTATTCTGTTGGAATAACCTGTATACGCGGGCTACCCTATACTTGGTAAAATTTTTCTGTTATTCCATTATTTATCATTATGTTGGAATAACCTGTCTATGCGAAGTACCGCATACATGGTGAAATTCTTCTGTTATTCCATTCTTTATTATTCTGTTGGAACATCCTGTCTGTGCGTTTACGCATGACCTGGTTCCGTTATTTATTATTTTGTTGGAATATCCTGTCGGTGCGTATTACACCTGACCTGGTTCCATTAATTATTATTCTGTTGGAATAACCTGTTTGTGCGGTCTATCGCATGCATGGTGATTTCTGTTGTTATTCCATTCTTTATTATTTTGTTGGAATATCCTGTCGGTGCGAATTTCGCCTGACCTGGTTCCGTTATTTATTATTCTATTG
This sequence comes from Panax quinquefolius, assembly GCA_020205615.1. Lineage (NCBI taxonomy): Eukaryota > Viridiplantae > Streptophyta > Magnoliopsida > Apiales > Araliaceae > Panax > Panax quinquefolius. The sequence goes on along the minus strand of CM035155.1, from coordinate 145,540,315 downwards.
GAATAACCTGTCTGTGTGGTCTATCACATGCCTGGTGATTTCTTTTGTTATTCCATTCTTTATTATACTCAGTTGGTTAAAGTTTTGACTTCTATACTCCATGAAATTAGTGGAATATCCTTAATATTTGCGCTTCATCCAGTATCTTTTCATGGAAATATTGTTCTAAGCATTCTTGAATTTTACTCTACAAAGAAGTATCATGTTGACAATTTGGACGTAATTAGTTCCTGGATAAATTAATTCTTGAACTTGTTTTATTGAATTCTTATATCATTGTCATCATCCTCATGTTTATATTATGTTGAAAGTCATATGTGGCCTGTAGTGCATAGATGGACTTGGTATGATTATGACCAGGGATTAATCGGTATAATCATAACCGTAATATTACAAATGATGTGGTAAAAGTCCTCATTGGCCCGTAGTGCATTGATGGACAGTTGTTGGCATGATCATGATCATTGATGAATACACGAATATCCTTGGCCCGTAGTGCATGGATAATTTTTGGTTGTAATACTAATGAATATCCTTGGTCGTAGTAGAGGGATGATGTGAATTATTTATTAAGCTGAGTCTCAGCGATAAAAATGATGAAAAACCTTTTAAATCATAAAAGATAGTAGATTTTATTCTCTACTTGACTCTTTTAATGGATTGTTTGTTCTGCTGCAGTTAAACTTGATGTTTGTTACATTTTATCAGTTTAACATTATTGAAGACTAATGATAATTTATTATATATTATCTTAGTCATAATATTTCTTACTGGGCTAGTTGAGCTCACCCCTTTCTTTCACTGTTCTCTTCAGGAAATGAGAACGTAGCCGGGACTAGTCGGGGAACGGAGTGATGGTCTAGATGATAGTATTAGTAGTCCTCACTATTCTATTAAATAGTGTGACAATAAATGTAATAAGGACTCCTTTAAGTGTGGATATTGTCTAGATGACAATATTCTTATTAAAACTCTCAATTTATGTTTTGTCGTATTTTACACGACAGCTGTATTATTAAGTTGTATTTGAATTTAGTACCTTGTATCCGCGACTCAAGATGGGTGATGTATACCTATTTTGGGCGTCGCACATTTAATATCAAAGCTTGAGGATATGATCCCCGGTGAGATGTGAGATAAGAACTAGGAGGGAGAGATTTGAATTCTTTCGCTAGTATGACCTACCTAAGTTTATTTGGTATTTAATTGGTCGGTCAGAGTATAGGGATAATATGTGATATATTAATTAACCCTTGTTTGTTGACAATGTTTGAAAATGGCATCTGAAAATATTGAGATAAGTAATGGAGCAAAATAATATGACCGTATCGCAGTACGAGGCTAAGTTTGCGGAGTTATCCCGGTTTGCATCCCATTTGGTCTATAATGAGGAGCAAATGACGCGAATATTTCTGCGAGGTTTGAAACCCGAAATACGTCAATACCTCATTTCTCACAAACTTTGTATATATTCAGATGTTGTGAATAGGGCTCAGTTATTGGAGCGCAATAATGAGTCAGCACAACCAAAAGGTAACGACCAACAACACGATAATAATCGTACTAGTGGCAACGGCCATCGAAACAATGATGATCATCGCGGGAGAAATTATCATGCCAAGAATAGTAACCACTTCGGTGGTAATCATGGCCAAGATAATAGAAGTGGAAATTTCAAGAAGAGAATGTCATTTAGCTCAATTTTTTTGTATAGTGAAGTCAAGTCCAGCTGGGACGGTGGCACCAAAGGCGGATACGGACAAAACATAGTCGATGGTTTCAGGAAGAGCGTTTTTTGTGACTTCTCAAAAAGCGAGTAACCCGAACGAAGTTAGCACGGGTTAGTTAATTATAAAATTTTGTGAAGTCTATACCTTATTAGATACCGGTTCTACCCATTCCTTTGTTGTGACGCCCCCAAAACAGGTATACATCACCCATCTTGAGTCGCCAAAAAAACATGGTACAAAATACAAATAAAAAGTTAATTATACAACCGTCGTGTAATATACGACAATATATAAACTGAGAGTTTAATAGGAATATTGTCATCTAGACAATATCCACACTCAATGATGTCCTCATTACATTTATTGTCACACTATTTAACAGAATAGTGAAGACTACTAATGCTATCATCTGGACCGTCACTCCGCTTCCCCAGACTCGTCCCAAATTATATTCTCATTTCAAAGAGAATAAAGAAAGAAAGGGTGAGCTCAACTAGCCTAGTAAGAAATATTATGACTAAGATAATGCGTAATAAATTATCATTAGTCTTCAACAATGTTAAACCGATAAAATACAATAAAATCAAGTTTAACCTGCAATGAATAAGCAATCCATTAGAAAAGTTAAGTTGAGAATAAAATCTACTATCTTCTATGATTTAAAATGTTTTCATCAATTTTTATCGCTGAGACTCAGCTTAATAAATAAACCACATCATCGAATCATCCCTGCACTACGGGCCAAGGATATTCTTTAAATCATCAATGGTCATGACTATACCGAATAATTCCTGGTCATAATCATACCAAGTCCATCTCTGCACGTAAGCCAAAGATATACAACAGTAAAATCAACAATCCATCTTTGCACGTAAGCCAAAGATATATAATTCAATAAACAACAGTCCATCTTTGCACGTAAGCCAAAGATATACAACAGTGAAATCAACAATCCATCTTTGTACGTAAGCCAAAGATATATAATTCAATAAACAACAGTCCATCTTCGCACGTAATCAAACTAATTTATCACCATATAAGCATGAGGATGATGACAATGATATAAGCATTAATCAAACTAAAACAAGGATAAATATTAAAGACTTTAAATTTATCCAAATATTATCAATCACTTAATAAACTCATAATCTAATATTATTAATATCATAACAATATTTTAATCACTTCTTAAACTTATAAACAATTTATTTCAATTGTTTACCCTTTACCAAATAATGCATTTAATCATTCAAAGAATGCCATACTCATAAGATTTCATCACCAATGATCAAATCCCTTATCAAAAATCTGTATATACCTTATATAGTATTTCCAAGCCATAAAATACTATTTTCCAACTTTGTTACTTCATATAACATATTTAACTCATATGTTCGTAACTAAACCATTTTCATGAAAAATACCAAATCAGTCCCAAAAATATTTCTTTTCTGGGATTTAGCAGACTATAGTCCCATAATGAACATATATTTTTCTCGGAATTTTTAAAATTCATTTACTATTTTTCAAAAATCAATTTCTAATTAATTCCTTAAGAAATTAGCTACCTCAAGTTTAACTCCAGAAATTCCCAAATCTTGGAAGAATCTTACACCTGTTAATATGAGCTTCCAATTTAAATTTCATGGTCATCGGAGTTATAGAACTCCGGTTATAGCGTTTTTTGTCGAAAAAACCTAAATATTAAAATGGTCATAACTTGCTCATTTTAAGTCTGAATGAGCTCATTTTTGGACAGGAGGTACCTTATACCATATAATTTCATGTCCCAAAAGACCAGAATTTTTCTCATAAATTAAGTGGCCGAAACAGCCCCTTCAAATTTATGGGCAGTAGCTTTTTGGAAATTTACAGTTTTAGACTACTTTGCTAAAATCAGTCCACACGAAAATCTACAACACCTTTTCCAGTGATTCCACTTGGATAAGTTAGAAGACTCATAGATCCAACTCTAGAACTTGACCACACCCAAAAATTCAAAATATAATAGGAGATATGGTCAATTGAATTTCATGTTCTATTTTTACCAAAATCAGATTTTCAACCCTTTGTGGTTTCTAAGAAACTTTCATGTTTTCACATAATAACCAACATAACTCATCATGACAATGACATAACAATTCAATAAAACAAGTTCAAGAATAAATTTTAAAGATTTATTAGTTAATTTATCCTGAAATCAATTACGTCCAAATTGTCAACATGATCTTTGCTTTGGGAGTAAAATTCAAGAATGCTCGTAAGAATATTTTCATGAAAAGATCTTTGGATGAAACGCAAATATCCGGGATATTCTACTAATTTCATGGAGTATAGAAGCCAAAACTTTAACCAACTGAGTATAAGAGAATATATGAAATCTATGAAATGGATTTTCGCCATATGCAGTAATCCACGTGAAAGATCATCTCCACAATTTAATAAGGAATGAATACGAAGGATCATTCACCATGCATGTGGTAATCCACATGTATGAGTTATTTCAACGAGAATAATAAAGAATGGAATAATGTAAGGATTCACCATGCATGCGATAAAGACCGCATGCATGTGTTATTTCCAACAAAGATAATAAAGACGGAACCAGTCCGGCGTAAAATGCAGGCGAGGATATTCCAAATGTAATAATAAAGATAGAACCGGTCCCGCCAGAAACGCATGCACGGATATTCTAACGTAATAATAAAGATTTTAACCAGTCCCGGTAGAAACGCATGCATGTGATATTCCAACGTAATAATAAATAATGGAACCAAGTCCCAAGCAGAACGCGATTGCATAAGATATTCCGGCGAATAATAAAGAACGGAATAATAAAAGAATTTCACCGTGTATGCGGTATTAGATAAACAAAGTTATTCCAATGAAATAACAAAGAATGGAATAACAACTCTTACGAGTATTGAAAGAAATAATTCTCTTCATGAATACGAAAGAATAATACCCCTTACCTCAAAAGAAGACTGGATACTGGAATAGAGAGGTAGTAGACTTCTCTTCTTTTTTTCTCTATAATTTCTATCTATAATAAATGCTCTATAGCTTAAGTGAATTGGTGAGAAATGAAGGAAGAATGAGCTTCTATTTATAGAAAAATATAGTTTCGATAATTGCACGTTATGGGGATCGAAATATTACAATATAATACCTCCAACTTTTCTTTTATTTTTAATTTAGTCCTGCAAGTATTATCAAACTTGCACCACCTCTCCTAATAGTAAATCATGTGAATCAATAGTTCAATCATGTGAATCAATAGTTCTAAACATGTGAAAAAATTAATTACAATATAGTAACTCCATCTATACCTCTATTTTTAACTTAGTCATGCAAGTATCACCAATCTTGCACCAACTCCCCTAATAGTAAGTGAATGTGACTCAATAGTAACTCGTGAATAGTAACTCATGAATAGTAACTCGTGAATAGTACTCGACAGGAAAAGTGCTCTGAATACCCGATTGAACAATATAATCTCCATACATCAATTATTATCGAAATAAATGTCGATTTCTACTAACAAAAATAATCCCAACACAATGGAACTATCAAATTCATCTTTAATCAACACGGACTTATTCATCATTAATATTATAACTCACAATATTTAATAACCAAATCGTTCCTGTGAAAGAGGGGGCTTCAATAAAGATTTCTCCTATTATCGGCATGATTAGGTGACCAAACCTCTCCTCGCGTAAGTTCTAGACATTGTAAATATTGCAATTTAATAATATGAATAACTTTTGAAAGTAGTATGCACACAAGCCAATCATGTTTGATGATAAAGCATATACTTTGTAACAATCTTATTCATTTATTAATAAAAGGTATTAATTTATTAAGGGCTTTTAATTATCTACACGATGTCTTTGTTTATATAATATGTGATAAACCCATAGTTTTAAGCAATGCTTTTAGAATAATGATGATGATCATTCTAATGAGATCTAAATTCTTAGAAAGCTTAAAACTAAAATAGTTCCCAATCATTGGATTACTAAATTGGGGATTAGTGAATCCGGATAGATTGGTACATACGTTGCTTGCTTTCATTGGATGAGGATGATTGATCTCATGATCATTTGTGTGGAGACACTAAAGCAAGTATGTAGGTGCTTATTAGAGAATAAGTTCATTTGAACGTTGGCTCGCTAAGGAATACCTAATGGAGTTTTACTTGCTTCATCAATAGGAATTCTGTAGTGATAGTAGTACAAGTGATCCTTGGACTTGAGATCATCATAGTATCTTGTGTATGATGAGTTATACTTTGACTTATTCCTTAAGACCCTTAGGGTATATCAAAGGGTATGCTTGGGTATAATAAGTTGTACATGGAGATAATGTATGATCAATAAAGAATCTACCACTTCTAATAAAAGAAGAGAAATGTCCTATGTGATTCGATAAATGACAACCCAAAGAGTCCTTGGCCATGCGAGAATGAAATTAGAAAGGAGTTTCTAATTTGCATTATTTGGAGTTGTGCATTTAAGGATCGAAATATATATAATTAAATAAAATAAGACTTGACAAGAATTCCATGCCTTATATTTAATTGGGACATCAGATGGTGGAAGGATTGAATTGTACGGTAACTATTTACTCAAAGGTTCTTTAATGATTAATGTTGAAATCTATATTATCCGGAAAGTCGTTGATCGCTTGGAGGCTTATCCCTATTGTAGAATAAATATTATTTATTTAAATAAATTAATTATTTAATTTATTTGTTTAAATAAGATTAGAATTGTTCTAATTGATTTATTCACAACCGGTTTAATATGGAGAACCTTAAGGGTCACACCATAAAAGGAAGAATAATTATTTAAGAAGTTAATGGCATAATCGTAATAATATGTTAAGTATATTTAATTTAATCTATGGTGATAGAATAAATTAAATAGCTTAATATTTATTATTTAATATTTTAGAAATATTAAATATAAATTAATAAGAGGAGTCTTATTAATATTATTACAATTATTATTATTTTAATTTCTAAAAGAGTTTAGGAATTAATTTAATATAAGTACTCTAATTTATTCCTAATAGGATTAGGAAGAAAAATTAGTTAAAAGAGTTTAATTAATTGCCCCTAATAAGATTAGGGAGCTTAATTAATTAAAAGAATTTAATTAATTAAATAAATCCCAATTCCTTAATTGTTAAGGTGGGTTGCCCACATCTATAAATAAGAGGAGTCTTATTATGGGTGGGGGGTTGTTGACTTTTAACAACGACATAATTCCAATTGTTGGGAGAGTACACCCTTTCTATAGAGATAGAAAAACTAGGGTTTAGCCAACCATCCTTCTTCTTGAATTTTCTTCTTCCTTGGTGGATCACCTCTAGAGGCCAAACGCTTGGGTGGCTAACGTTGATCAAAGGAAGGAACCAAACCCGGTGGATTCAAGTTGAATGCGAAAAGGATTGGAGGTGAACTTGTACCTGAGGAAGCTCGGATCTTCAAGGGTATATTTGTTCTTCATATCTTTTCGTTTAATTAATAATTGTGCATAAAGGGTGATCCGGGTATATGGTTTGTAAAATTTTTAAACTCTGATTTTACACGTTTCCGCATTTTTATGCAATTTGATTGCGTTCATGAATATTACAAACCTAACAGTGGCATCAGAGCCAAACCTTTATGCGAATTATTAATTGTTTTAATTTATATATTGATATGTGTTTAGAACAATTTAATTGGGCATAATTTTATTGTATAAAATTTAAATAATAATAATAATAAAAAAAAAAAAAAAAAAAAAAGCTGCTTGATTATTTTTTTTTTATGGGTTCACGTGACACGTACGTCATTAAATGGATTACAAACTTCACTAAAATCTAGGATAGACCCAAAGAACATTTTTTTTTTCAATCTCGGTGGCTTCTTAACTTGAAAATCCGTGAATCAACATTAAAAAAATAAATAAAATAAAAAAAATAAAAGAGTTAATTATTGGCTAATGATTGCTAATGATGGTGTGGTTGACTTTTTTTTTTTTTTATTTTTTTTTTTATTTGATAAAGGAAGGAAAACCGGACTTGAGCAACAATCATATTTGGATTCCATAATATGATGTACGGTTATTAATGAAGTCAGCAACAATTGGAATTTCTTTCCTACATATCATGGACTTGACTTCATTAATTAGGATAAAGAACAGGAAGGACATACGACGGATATAAAGAGATTATATATATAATATATATATTAACGTAATATATATTTATATATATATAATAATTTTATAATTAAAATAAAATATTTATTTTAATCTTAAAATAAAAAGTTTATTTTAATTTTAAAATAAAAAAGTTTATTTTAATTTTAAAATTAAATTTCATGCTAACTAATTAGAGTTGGAATTGGATTCCATGGTAACTAATTGGAGTTAAAATTGGATTCTATTTTTCCTTAAATAAAGGAGTTTATTTTGATATGAAATTAGATTTCATATTATTCAAAAATAAAAGGTTTATTTGTGAATAGGAAAGAAAATCCGTGTTTCCTTAAATAAAGGAGTTTATTTAAATATGAAATAAGATTTCATATTATTCAAAATAAAAGGAGTTTATTTGTGAATAGGAAAGAAAATCCGTGTTTCCTTAAATAAAGGAGTTTATTTAAATATGAAATAAGATTTCATATTATTTAAAATAAAGGAGTTTATTTGTGAATAGGAAAAGAATATCATGTTTCCTTTAATAAAAGATTTTTTTTTACATGGAATTGGATTCCATAATTAATTAAAATAAAGGAGTTTATTTTGATTAAAATTTTGATTAAAATAAAATAGTTTATTTTATTCAAAATTAGATAAATTAAAATAAAATAGTTTTATTTTGATTTAAATTTGGATTAAAATAAAGGAGTTTATTTTGATTCAAAAAAATTAGATTTTATACTAACTAAATTTGCCCATTAAATGATATCAATATATATATTAAATGTTTATTATTCATAAGATGAATGTTATTTATTGATGCGTATGATGATGTGTATGATAATAAATGGGATTGATTATGAATTATTGACCAATATGATTGGATTTTATTTTAGTTGGATGCATGAATGTATGGGTTTTATTAAATGGGGTTACTGCGTGACTCGCTTTCTCTAATTTTTCTTAATGTAAATTCTATCTCTCTCCATGTACTTCCCTCGATCACGATCAAGGTTTCTATTTATTTTAAAATAGTTATGTAATAGAAATAGTTAGAATTAATTTTTGAAGAATTAGAGATCAAGGAGCAAGCAAGCGACTTGAAGACCCATTTGTAATGGAGCCCGGGTTTAAATGTAATAGTTATATTTAAATATTATTTCTTGCACCCCTAGGGTTTGACCTTTTGGTTCACTTGGTGGCTCTAGTGAACCAAACTAGAATAAAAGTCCATAATCAATTCGTAGAATATAGTATTCTATATGTGCATGTTTATACTATATATATTATATATTATGCAAACATGCTTCGCATGTTTATTAATATGACGCGTATTTTATATATATATATAAATGCTGCATTTAAACAAGATGAGACAAATTAATAACAAACCCCTCAAAATTTTATATTAAGTCCTAAGCGTTCAAAGATATTTGGAATATCGAACGTCAGCTTCTAGCATGATAAAATTAATAGAGTATTAAATATTTAATATGAGTTTGTTGTGTCACCACAAGGCAAGTATTAAGTATTTAAGATGTTAATTTATCACATTTGATGCTTATAAAGAAAATTGAACAATATTGTTTTGTTGTGTCACCACAAGGATGATATTTTCTTTTTGAATATATGGAGTGCTAGGTCGGACTTAACTTGGATAATTTTGATTCGGATGTGCCACCACTTGATCAAAAAAATCTAAGAGGTAAAATACAAGGAGTTGCATAGTTGATGTAATTGACAAAAGTTGTCTACCTATTTATTTATATATAGTTTGTTGTGTCACCACAAGGCTATATACATTTGAAATGGGATCCTTATTCTCACTAGCAAATCTTTAATTAGATTTTTAACTATATAAGTGAGGGTAATATAGTTTGAAGAAAATAGTGGGGAGATACCAATTTAAAACAAGACCTAAATTATTTTGGTAATTAATAATAGAATGTATGTTAAAATGTTGTTAATTACAAATTCATTTACTGAAATTTTACAATGTCTAAAATTACTATCACCGTGAAGCGTATTAGATGCTAAATTAACTGCACCAAATTAAACTGGATTGGTTAAGGAATTTGAGAATAGTTCTCATAGCTGAAAAGCTATCTTATGTCCTTAATACTCCTATCCCTGCAATGGTTGCAGACAATGCCTTTGAGGAAGAGATTACTACTTTTAGAAAGTGGCAAGATGATGCACAGTTGGCTCAATGCATCATGCTCGCATCCATGAGTAACGAGCTTCAGCGTCAGCCTGAAACTATGGATGTTTCTACTATATTCCTGCACATCGAGTAGTTGATGGGGAGGAAAGTAGGACTGATAGATATCAGATATCTAAGGAGCTCTTCCGATCTAGAATAACCAATGCCACTATAGTACAAACAAAAGTTCTTAACATAATCAATTTGATTGATCAATTAGGACAACCCGGGTTTTGTCATGGATGGAGAGTTGAGCCAAGATTTGATCTTGCACTCACTCCCTGACTCCTTTCACAATTGTTGTGAATTTTCATATGAATAAGCTAGATATCGACTTTCTTTGATTTGCTTAACATGTTGAAAAATGTTGAGAGTCACTTTCCAACCAAGAAAGATCAAGTCTTCTTGGTAGGGGCCAAAAGGATCTTCTCGAAAGAAGAACGATTCAAAGAAGGTAAATGAAAAGGCATAAACAAAGGATAATAAGAACAAAAGCGATACGGATAGCAAAGGAGTTTGCTTCCAATTTGAATAAGTCTGGACATTTGGAAAGAAACTGCAAGAAGCATCTTGCGAGGCTAACCAAAGAAGCTTAGTGAAGTTTCTGTTACATATCTGACGCTTTTGTTCATGATTGAAATAAATTTTTCTTTAAGTCAAGGTTCTACTTGGGTATTGGATCTGAATGACTTTGGTTATCATAAATATAGATTTATGAAGGGACCAAGCAGAAGTAGAAAGCTAAACAAATATAAGTAATCCTATGTGCGGGAAATGTAGCAAAGGTTGCCACATTAGCCATAAAAACTTATAGTTTAGCAATGCCTACGGGCAAATCTATTAAATCAATAAGTTGTTATTGTATTCCAGTTCTTGTTAAAAATATTATTTCCATTTTATTGTTGGACAATGAAATCTTTGGTATTATAATTAAGAACAATTGTTGTTCTATTTATAATAATAATGTTTTGTGTAGAACTAGAATATTACTTAATAGATTTAGTATACTTGACTTACATGAAAATAATTTTGCATATTGAACAAATTAATATAGGAAAAGGAGATGATCATTCAAAGAGTTGAATGTGTGTATTTCCTGAAATACAAGTATGAATTATTTGAAAGGTTCAAAGAATTCAGAAGTGAAACAAATTGACAATGTATTAAGATTCTTTGATTAGATCAAGGAATAAATACTTGTGCAATAAGTTTCTAGATCATCTCAAATGGTTTTCTCATAATGGACACCTTATGATACGTAATAATTGATTGATGTATCTGAAAGGAAAAATCATACCTTGTTGAACATGGTACGGTCCATAATGATTTTACCGACATTCAGTATCCCTCTAGGGTCAATGTCCTAGAAATGGCTGCATATCTACGAAAATGGTAACCTCAAAATCCATTTAAAGACTCCATAAAAGTTATGGACAGGGAGGATTCCTAATCTTAAGTATGTTAAGATAAGGGGTTGTCCAACTTATGTGAAAAAGGTTTCAAAGGATAAGCTTGGGACAAGATTTTATAAGTGTCGATTTGTGGGACATCCTAAAGTAAGTTTAGGGTATATGTTATATAATCCTACTTAGCAAAAGGTGTTTGTTCTGCGAAACACGCGCCTTCTAAGATAAAGGTGTTTATCATTGAAAGGGCTAGTGGGAGGATAATAGATCTTGAAGAGTTCAAGAACCACAAAACACTATAAATCAAATAAGAGGAACCTATAGATATACCCATTGTACCACAACCGAATCGTAAATGCGAATAGTACCAAGATACCTAGAGGTATGGATTCATCATGGATGATGATGAGGAGGTACGCATCATAGAAAATGATGATCCGAGTTACATACGATGAGGTAAGAGTTCTAGTAATGTGTACAAAAGGGTCGATTGGGAGCGTCGTGACATTCCTAATATTATATGTTGATATACTACGGATAAGGAATGACATACTAATGCTACAATTAGTAATGATAAAGTTGTCTAAACATTCCTCCATGAATGATTTGGAAGATTATCTTAGTTGGGGATATAAATCTATATAGATAGATTTAAGAGGATGCTCGACTTAACCCAAGGAACGTATATTCATTTAATGCTAAAGTCGTTTAGCATGGAAAACTCCAAGAGATGTCTCATGTTGATGAGCCATGGAGTGTATCTCTCTTAATAGTCCCCATAGACTCCAAAGAAGAGAGATCGCATGAGTGACAATCATGTATGCAATGAAATGTACGAGACACGATGTTGATCACCATATTCGGAGAAGATCAACGTAAGACGGTGAAAAACATCTTAAAGTTCTTAACCCAAGCACTAAGGATGTGAGCATACATGGTGGGTCCGAATTAAAACTAGAGGGCTTTATGCACTCAAGTTTTTCAGACGCAGACGAGACGATCGAAAATCCACTTTAAGGTAAAGTGTTACCTTGAACAGTGGTGTAGTGAATTGGAAAGGTTCCAAACAACAAAGAGTTGCTGGTTTAGTGATAAAGACAAAGTATATAGCTATAAATGAAGCTGCAAGTTGATTGTTTGGATTAAAAGTTCATTAGAGAACTAGGAATAGTTCCTAAGTCTCATCTTGGATCTAAACATATGTTGTGGCACTTTCATTTGATTATTAGAATCATTGAAAGATGGGAAATCACTATAGAGATAGTGGACTCTCAAGAACAACATTACATATCCATTTCTTGAAGCTTATCCAAATGGGAGGATAATCGCCACTTAGAAAGAAGAGTATAAGATACCATACCACGATTGGCTTTAGTGCAAGTGGGAGATTGAAAGTAGTATGCACACAAGCCATCATGTTTGATGATAAAGCATATACTTTGTAACAATCTTATTCATTTATTAATAAAAGGTATTAATTTATTAAGGGCTTTTAATTATCTACATGATCTTTTTTTATAATATGTGATAAACCCATTGTTTTAAGCAATGCTTTTAGAATAATGATGATGATCATTCTAATGAGATCTAAATTCTTAGAAAGCTTAAAACTAAAATAGTTCCCAATCATTGGATTACTAAATTGGGGATTAGTGAATCCGGATAGATTGGTACATACGTTGCTTGCTTTCATTGGATGAGGATGATTGATCTCATGATCATTTGTGTGGAGACACTAAAGCAAGTATGTAGGTGCTTATTAGAGAATAAGTTCACCGAACGTGGCTCGCTAAGGAATACCTAATGGAGTTTTACTTTTTGTCAATAGGAATTCTTGTAGTGATAGTAGTACAAGTGATCCTTGGACTTGAGATCATCATAGTATCTTGTGTATAATGAGTTATACTTTGACTTATTCCTTAAGACCCTTAGGGTATATCAAAGGGTATGCTTGGGTATAATAAGTTGTACATAGAGATAATGTATGATCAATAAAGAATCTACCACTTAATAAAAGAAGAGAAATGTCCTATGTGATTCGATAAATGACAACCCAAAGAGTCCTTGGCGAAGAATGAAATTAGAAAGGAGTTTCTAATTTGCATTATTTGGTTTGTGCATTTAAGGATCGAAATATATATAATTAAATAAAATAAGACTTGACAAAGAATTCCATGCCTTATATTTAATTGGGACATTGTATGGTGGAAGGATTGAATTGTCTGGTAACTATTTACTCAAAGGTTCTTTAATGATTAATGTTGAAATCTATATTATCTGGAAAATCGTTGATCGCTGGGGGAGGCTTATCCTATTGTAGAATAAATATTATTTATTTAAATAAATTAATTATTTAATTTATTTGTTTAAATAAGATTAGAATTGTTCTAATTGATTTATTCACAACCGGTTTAATATGGAGAACCTTAAAGGTCACACCATAAAAGGAAGAATAATTATTTAAGAAGTTAATGGCATAGTCGTAATAATATATTAAGTATATTTAATTTAATCTATGGTGATAGAATAAATTAAATAGCTTAATATTTATTATTTAATATTTTAGAAATATTAAATATAAATTAATAAGAGGAGTCTTATTAATATTATTACAATTATTATTATTTTAATTTCTAAAAGAGTTTAGGAATTAATTTAATATAAGTACTCTAATTTATTCCTAATAGGATTAGGAAGAAAAATTAGTTAAAAGAGTTTAATTAATTGCCCCTAATAAGATTAGGGAGCTTAATTAATTAAAAGAATTTAATTAATTAAATAAATCCCAATTCCTTAATTGTTAAGGTGGGTTGCCCACATCTATAAATAAGAGGAGTCTTATTATAGGTGGGGGGTTGTTGACTTTTAACAACGACATAATTCCAATTGTTGGGAGAGTACACCCTTTCTATGAGATAGAAAACTAGGGTTTAGCCAACCATCCTTCTTCTTGAATTTTCTTCTTCCTCGGTGGATCACCTCTAGAGGCCAAACGCTTGGGTGGCTAACGTTGATCAAAGGAAGGAACCAAACCCTGGATTCAAGTTGAATGCGAAAAGGATTGGAGTGAACTTATACCGAGGAAGCTTTCGGATCTTGAGGTATGTTTGTTCTTCATATCTTTTCGCTTTAATTAATAATTGTGCATAAAGGGTGATCCGGGTATATGGTTTGTAAAATTTTTAAACTCTGATTTTACACGTTTCCGCATTTTTATGCAATTTGATTGCGTTCATGAATATTACAAACCGAACAACTTTGTCGTCTCAATTATTGATTTAATAATATATCATATAATGCAGATGATACTGTGACAATAATCGAATCAATAATATGAGAGATATGATGCAACAATTACTATAGCAATAATTAAGTATAACTGAATGACTTATCACGTAAGCATCAATAACCAATACTGTGTGCTACTATGCAACCACGCGTAATACTGTATTTTTACTACCGAGTAATTCAACAGTTTTAACGGTAAACTTCCGCCGTTATTTTTATAAAATATTTTTGTCGTTTTCTAACTACGACAGTACTTTCGTTGTTTGGTCCACCAATGATTATGCCGTCGTACGAATATTCCCCGAAAAAAAGAATATTCCTCGGCCAAACGAATATTATATAACAACTTGCGTACTTTGCAAAATTTATAAATATTACCCACAACTATAACATTATATCAAATCCACACCATAATATTAAAAAATATTTCGAGAAAATTAAATATTTATTCATAAAATTTGGAGTCGCACAATCTCCCCTCTTTATGAAATTTTTCCCTCAAAATTTACGTACCTACCTAGTATGCTGAAGAGATGAGGATACCTCGTCAGATTCTAACTCTTGAGGTATAACCTTTGAGTGTTGAATACGATTCTTCTTATCCAAGATTTTAACACGTATCTCCTCATACGTTAAATCTTCTGCTATCTCGTCTAGTTCTAATATAATAATGTGGTCCGGGTCGTCCACATATTTACGTAACATCGATACGTTAAAAATGTTATGAACACACGACATACTTGGCAGTAAAACGAGTCTATAGGCCACAGTTCCTACTCGATCAAGGATTTCAAATGGGCCAATAAAATCGAGGGTTGAGATTTCCTCTCTTCATCGATTCTTGTTTATAGAATAACGCCCTCTTGAACCTTCTTCTTCACATTTCATCAGATTCGGATGTGTAGCTTGAACGGCTTTAACTTTATCGATTAAAGTCGATTCTACTTGTATATTCGATATCTTCACGTGGGTTTCTAGAGTCTTTAATTCTATCTTCATCATTTGTAAGTTATACGAAATGGGTTTTTGTGTTAACAACGTCACACTCGTAACCGCATACAATCTTCTACTCAACGTGTCAGCTACCACGTTCGCTCCTCCACGATGATAATGAATGGTACTATCGTAATCTTCAACAGTTTGAGCCAACGTCTTTGGCACATTATACGTTCGTTTTAAGTAAAGAAATATTTGAGGGTTTTAGAAATGAGTTTTGTACTGAGGTCAATATAAAATTCGATTTCACGCTCTAGGGGTAGGCTAAGAAGTCTTCAAGAATACGTTAGAAAATTTATTAACAATAGAAATATCATTCAAAACTGTGACTCTCATCCATGACTTGGATAGTACGTCACATTGATATCTATCAACTTGCCATCGTCATTCACGACGTCGCCTACAGAAAGTCTGACTTTGGTGCATTCCACACAAGGAAGTCAATAACGAAAGGATCGGGGCTCTTTACTTATGACTTGATATGACAATGATTGACTTTAGTGGTTTGGTTGCTTGAATTCACATAACAGGTTGGTTAGGAATATGAAAGCTAACAACCTTACGAAAAGCATGATGAGTAGTTAACCAATCGATTCCTAAAATCACATCAAATGCAAGTATTTTCAAAGAGATAAGATCGATAGGTAACGTGAAAGTGTTGATTTGAATCAAACAAGATTTATAAATAGTGGAGGTAACGAAGGTTTTTCCCAACAGAGTTTCAACAGATAACTCAAAGTCTAGTTTCTCCGGAGTAATATTTAAACATTGAGCGCAAGTAGGAGAAATAAAAGAGTGGGTAGAACTGGTATCTAATAAGGTATAAACTTCACAAGAGTTTATCATTAACTTACCCGTAATAACTTCGTTCAGGTTCCTCGACAAACGCTCTCACTTAAACTACCGGATTTGACTTTGCTATAGGGTACATTCCACCCTTAAGTGCTTCTTCACATTCCTGGTCCATGATTTGAATCATTATTCTCCGATCCATATCGAATTGGGGTTGACCGCTCTGCACAGGGTAATTCCGAATTTGATGTTCGATTCTCCCAATTGTTGTCCAAAAAGCAAAATTCATTTCATCTATTTTGGCCTTATTGGATCAGACGTCTTTTTCTACAATATCTACGCGTCGTGCGGCTTTTACCCATGCATCATCTATTTTCCTTCATTCAGTTGTTTCTTCTTTCATCAGAACTTTGATCATAGCATTCTCAGATTCCAGCTCTAATATCTTATACTCTGCCAAAGAGTGCTTCTGTTCAAGCATCGTACATCGAGTAACACAATTTTGAATTATTACATCTCTTTGCTCCACGACCGTCTGTCGTTCTGCAGCCTGCTTTTCTAACTCATGAATACGATTTTGTAATTCTAAATTTTGATCATAAAATTCTTCTAATAAATTATCCTCAGGTTTCTCTTCTTCCTCTTCTTCCTCACTCTCAGCTGCTACCTCTGCCACTAACTTGGGTGCAACTATTAGCTCTTCACTCACCACATAGATATCTCTAATTTCTTCTTCATCTGACACCACATTAACCTGATTAGTGATTAAAGGTGTCTCAACGATCTCATTCACTCCATTGTGAACATTTTCAGCTGCCATTTTCAAACACTGCCACAAAACAAGGGTTAATTAACATGTCACATATTATCAATATACTCTAACCGACCAATTAAATACCAAATAAACTTAGGTAGGTCATACTAGCGAAGGAATTTCCCGTCTCTCCCCTCCTAGTTCTTGTCTCACATCTCAGCCAGGGATCATATCCCTAAGCTTTGATACCAACTGTGACGCCCCCAAAACAGGTATACATCACCCATCTTAAGTCGCCAAAAAAACATGGTACAAAATACAAATAAAAAGTTAATTATACAACCGTCGTGTAATATACGACAATACATAAACTGAGAGTTTAATAGGAATATTGTCATCTAAACAATATCCACACTCAATGATATCCTCATTACATTTATTGTCACACTATTTAACAGAATAGTGAGGACTACTAATGCTATCATCTGACTCATCCACTGCTCCTCCCACTAAGTCTCAAATTTATATTCCCATTTCCTCAAGAGAATGAAAGGAAAGGGTGAGCTCAACTAGCCCAGTAAGAAATATTATGACTAAGATAATGCAGAATAAATTATCATTAGTCTTCAACAATGTTAAATTGATAAAATACAATAGACATCAAGTTTAACTGCAGCGGAATAAGCAATCCATTAGAAAAGTCAAGTAGAGAATAAAATCTACTATCTTCTATGATTTCAAATGTTTTCATCAATTTTTATCGCTGAGACTCAGCTTAATAAATAAATCACATCATCGAATCATCCCTGCATTACGGGGCAAGGATATTCTTTAAATCATCTATGGTCATGACTATACCGAATAATCCCTGGTCATAATCATACCAAGTCCATCTCTGCACGTAAGCCAAAGATATACAACAGTAAAATCAACAATCCATCTTTGCACGTAAGCCAAAGATATATAATTCAATAAACAACAGTCCATCTTCGCACGTAATCAAACTAATTTATCACCATATAAGCATGAGGATGATGACAATGATATAAGCATTAATCTAACTAAAACAAGGATAAATATTAAAGACTTTAAATTTATCCAAATATTATCAATCACTTAATAAACTCATAATCTAATATTATTAATATCATAACAATATTTTAATCACTTCTTAAACTTATAAACAATTTATTTCAATTGTTTACCCTTTACCAAATAATGCATTTAATCATTCAAAGAATGCCATACTCATAAGATTTCATCACCAATGATCAAATCCCTTATCAAAAATCTGCATATACCTTATATAGTATTTCCAAGCCATAAAATCCTATTTTCCAACTTTGTTACTTCACATAACATATTTAACTCATATGTTCGTAACTAAACCATTTTCATAAAAAAATACCAAATCAGTCCAAAAAATATTTCTTTTCTGGGATTTAGCATAATATAGTCCTATAATGAACATATATTTTTCTCGAAATTTTTAAAATTCATTTACTATTTTTCAAAAATCAATTTCTAATTAATTCCTTAAGAAATTAGCTGCCTCAAGTTTAACTCCAGAAATTCCCAAATCTTGACAGGATCTTACACCTATTAGAATGAGCTTCCAGTTTAAATTTCATGGTCATCGAAGTTATAGAACTCCGGTTATAGCATTTTTTGTCGAAAAAATCTAAATATTAAAATGGTCATAACTTGCTCATTTTAAGTCTAAATGACCTCATTTTTGGACAGGAGGTACCTTATACCATATACTTTCATGTCCCAAAAGGCCAGAATCTTTCTCACAAATTAAGTGGCTAAAACATCCCCTATAAATTTATGGGCAGTAGCTTTTTGGAAATTTACAGTTTTAGACTCCTTTGCTAAAATCAGTCCACACGAAAATCTACAACACCTTTTCCAGTGATTCCACTTGGATAAATTAGAAGACTCATATATCTAACTCTAGAACTTGACCACACCCAAAAATTCGAAATATATTAGGAGATATGGTCAATTGAATTTTATGTTCCATTTTCACCAAAATCTGAATTTCAACCCTTTGTGGTTTCTAAGAAACTTTCATGTTTTCACATAATAACCAACATAACTCATCATGACAATGACATAACAATTCAATAAAACAAGTTCAAGAATAAATTTTAAAGATTTATAAGTTAATTTATCCTGAAATCAATTACGTCCAAATTGTCAACATGATACTGCTTTGTGGAGTAAAATTCAAGAATGCTCAAAAGAATATTTCCATGAAAATATACTGGATGAAGCGGAAATATCCAGGATATTCTACAAATTTCATGGAGTATAGAAGCTAAAACTTTAACCAACTGAGTATAAGAGAATATATGAAACTGCAAATAGATTTTCGCCCGCCATGCGGTAATCCACGTCGACAGATCATTTCCACAATTTAATAAGGAATGAATACGAAGGATCATTCACCATGCATGTGGTAATCCACATAGACAAGTTATTCCAATAGAATAATAAAGAATGGAATAATGTAAGGATTCACCATGCATGCGATAGAGACCGCATGAGATAGGTTATTCCCAATGTAATAATAAAGACGGGCAAGGTCCAAATAGTAAAACGTCTGCATGTGATATTCCAAATGTAATAATAAAGATGGGACCAGTCCGTAAAACGCATGAGATAGGATATTTTAACGAATAATAAAAAGGCGAAACTGGTCCCAAGAAAAAGCGCAGACGAGGATATTCCAATGTAATAATAAAGACGAAACTAGGTCCGGCGTAAAATGCACGCATAATATATTCCAACAGAATAATAAATAATGGAACGTGTCCCAAGAACGCGCTGCATGTGATATTAAGACGAATAATAAAGAACGGAATAATAAAAGAATTTCACCATGTATGCGGTACTTCGCATAAACAAGTTATTCCAATAGAATAACAAAGAATGGAATAACAACTCTTACGAGTATTGAAAGAAATAATTCTCTTCATGAATACGAAATAATAATACCCCTTACCTCAAAAGAAGGCTGGATACTGGAATAGAGAGGTAGCAGACTTCTCTTCTTCTTTCTCTCTATAATTTCTCTCTATAATAAATGCTATATAGCTTTAATGAATTGGTGAGAAATGAAGGAAGAATGAGCTTCTATTTATAGGAAAATATAGTTTCGATAATTGTACGTTTTGGGGCTCAAAATATTACAGTATAATACCTCCAACTTTTCTTTTATTTTTAATTTAGTCCTGCAAGTATTATCAAACTTGCACCACCTCTCCTAATAGTAAATCATGTGAATCAATAGTTCAATCATGTGAATCAATAGTTCTAAACATGTGAAAAAATTAATTACAGTATAGTAACTCCATCTATACCTCCATTTTTAACTTAGTCATGAAAGTATCACCAATCTTGCACCAACTCCCCTAATAATAAGTGAATGTGACTCAATAGTAACTCGTGAATAGTAACTCATGAATAGTAACTCGTGAATAGTAACTCGTAAATAGTAACTCATGAATAGTAACTCGTGAATAGTAACTCATGAATAGTAACTCGTGAATAGTACTCGACACGAAAAGTGCCCTGAATACCTGATTGAACAATATAATCTCCATACATCAATTATTATCGAAATAAATGTCGATTTCTACTAACATAAATAATCCCGACACAATGGAACTATCAAATTCATCTTTAATCAACACGAACTTATTCATCATTAATATTATAACTCATAATATTTAACAACCTGGTCATTCCCAGGAAAGAGGGGGCTTTCCAATAAGGATTTCTCCTGATCAAGCAGCAATTAGGTGACCAAACCTCTCCTTGGCGAACTTCTAGACATTGTAAATATTGCAATTTAATAATATGAATAACTTTGTCGTCTCAATTATTGATTTAATAATATATCATATAATGCGTATGGATAATCTTGTGACAATAATCGAATCAATAATATGAGAGATATGATGCGTGATTACTATAGCAATAATTAAGTATAACCGAATGACTTATCACGTAAGCATCAATAACCAATACTGGTGTGTGCTACTACGCAACCACGCCAGACATCGTATTTCTTACTTTACTCTTGAGTAGTTCAACGCTTTTAACGGTAAACTTTCGTAGTTATTTTCATAAAATATTTTTGTCATTTTCTAACTACGATAGTACTTTTCGTTGTGGGGTCCACTAAATGATTATCTTGGTGCATCTGAATATTCCCTGACAAAAAAGAATATTCCCTACTGAACGAATATTATATAACAACTTGCGTACTTTGCAAAATTTATAAATATTACCCACAACTATAACATTATATCAAATTCACACCATAATATTAAAAAATATTTTGAGAAAATTAAATATTTATTCATAAAATCTGGGGTCTCACATTTATTTCTCCTACTTGCGCTCAACGTTTAAATTTGACTTCGGAGAAATTAGACTTTGACTTATCTGTTGAAACTCCGTTAGGAGAAACCTTCATTACATCCACGGTTTATAAGTCTTGTTCAATTTAAATCGGTAACAGCACGTTACCTGTCGATCTTATTTCTTTGAAAATACTTGCATTTGATATGATTTTAGGGATTGATTGGTTAACTACTCATCAAGCTAAAATCGATTGTTTTCGTAAGGTTGTTTGCTTTCATATTTCTAACCAACATGTTATGCAAATTCAAGTAACCAAACCACTAAAGTCAATCATTTTCATATCAAGCTATAAATAAAAAGCCCCGAGCCTTTCGCTGGTGACTTCCAAGTCTTGGAATACACCGAAGCCAGACTTTCTGTAGGCGACGCCGTGAATGACGATGGCAAGTTGATAGGTATCAATGTGACGTACTATCCAAGTCTTGGATGAGAGTCACAATTTTTAAACGATATTTTTATTGTTAATAAATTTCTTGACGTATTCTTGAAGACTTCTTAGCCTACCCCCAGAGCGTGAAATTGAATTTTGTACTGACCCCAGTACAAAACCCCATTTCTAAAACCCTTAAATATTTTTTCAACTAAAACGAACGTAACATGCGCCAAAGACGTTGGCTCGAGCAGTTGAAGATTACGACTATACCATTCAATATCATCGTGGAAGAGCGAACGTAATAGCTGATGCGTTGAGTAGAAGATCGTATGCGTTTATGAGTGCGATTTTGTTAACACAAAGACCCATTTCGTATAACTTACAAATAATGAAGATAAAGTTAAATACTCTAGGGACCCACATGAAGATAACAAATATACGAGTAGAATCGACTTTAATCGATAAAGTTAAAGCCGCTCAAGCTACATACTCATAGCTGATGAATGTGAAGAAGAAGGTTCAAGAGGGTGTTATTCTAGAAGCAAGAATCGATGAAGAGAGGAAATCTCAACCCTAGATTTTATTGGCCCATTTGAAATCCTCGATCGAGTAGGAACTATGGCCTATAGACTCGTTTTACCGCCAAGTATATCGCGTGTTCATAACGTTTTTCACGTATCGATGTTACGTAAATATGTGGACGACCCGAACCACATTATTGATTTAGAACCGAACGAGATAGCTGAAGATTTAACGTATGAGGAAATATGTGTTAAAATCTTGAATAAGAAGGAGCGTATTCAACACTCAAAGGTTATACCTCAAGAGTTAGAATCTAAAATGAAGTCAAGGTATCCTTATCTGTTCGGCATACCAGGTACGTACGTAAATTTCGAGGACGAAATTTCATAAAGAGGGGGAGATTATGAGACCCAAGATTTTATGAATAAAGATTTAAATTTTTTGAAATATTTTTATGAATATTATGGAATGAATTTGATATAATGTTATAGTTGTGGGTAATATTTATAAATTTTGCAAAGTATGCAAGTTGTTATATAATATTCGATTGGTCGGGGAATATTCATTTTAACAGGGAATATTCGTACGACGGCACAATCATTGGTGGACCCCACAACGGAATTATTGTCGGATTGAGAAAACGACAAAAATATTTTTCTGAAAATAACGGCAGAAGTTTTACCGTTAAAACTGTTAAACTACTCGGTAGTAAAAGTAAAATAATACGCGTGGTTGCATAGTAGCACACGGTATTGATTATTGATGCTTATGTGAGAAGTCACTCAATTTTGTTCAATTATTGCTTCAGTAATTGTTGCATAGTATCTCACGTTATTTGATTCAATTATTATAGATATTTTATATATTATTAAATCAATAATTGAGACGATAAAGTTATTAATATTATTATTTGCAATATTAATGATGTCTAGAAGTTCTGCCAAGGAGAGGTTTGGTCACCTAATCAACTACCGACGACGAGAAATCCTTATTGAAAGCCCTCTTTCCTGAAATGACTGGTATATTAATATTGTGAATTATAATAATGATGATAAATGTTGTTAAATATATTGATGTGTCTTTTTATGAAGTCGCGGAAGTTTATATATATATATATATATATATAAATTTTGTTTTATTAGTATTATTAATGTAATAAAATGTAAAGCTTTTTATATAAAAGCAGAATACTTTTATAAAGTTATTTGTTTTATTAGACAATAATTAGAATATAATATATTTTATTATGCATAAGTAGCTTCAGTATAGTAAAATCTTTTATATAAAATAAAATACTTTTATAAAGTTATTTGTTTTATTAGATAATAATTAGAATATATTATATTCTATTATGATAGTGTTTGCGATAGTTACTGCGATAGTGCTTTCGATAGTAAAATCTTTTTATATAAAAATGTAATACTTTTATAAAGTTATTTGTTTTATTAGACAATAATTAGAATATATTATATTTTATTATGCATAGTGTTTGTATAGTGTTTGCATAGTAAAATTTTTTTATATAAAATGAATACTATTATAAATTTATTTATTTTATTGGACTATAAATAGAATATATTATATTTTATTTAAAAGATTTTATTTTATTAGAATAATTTATTAATCTTTGCATAGTAAATCAATATGGATAGTCCGCTTTAAAAGTAAATTAATCTCGACCGTTCATGAATTAGTTACTTTTTCAGGTCCATTCTCCTATAAATAAAGCTCATTCCTTCATTATTTCTTACTTAATTCAATTTGAAACTCTAAAGAGAGAAACTATAGAGAGAAAGAAAAAAAGTATTCTCACTACCTCACTTTTTCAATATCCAGTTCTTACAATGTAAGGGATATTATTTGTTGTACTTTCGTAAGGGATATTATTTCTTTTGTATTTATGAAGAGAACTTCATTATTCCATTCTTTATTATTATGTTGGAATAACTTTGCCTATGCATCTTAATCTTTACATGGGTGAAATTCTTCATTATTCCATTCTTTATTATTCATTTGGAACATCCCATGCATGCGTTTATGCATGACTGGTTCCATTCTTTATTATTCTGTTGGAACATCCCGTCATGCAAGGGTTTCGCATGACTTTGTTCCATTCTTTATTATTACATTGAATAACTCAGTATCTGTGCCTACCCTATACTTGGAAATTCTTACATTATTCCATTCTTTATCATTATGTTGGAATAACTTTGCTCATGTGTAATCTTTTGCATACATGGTGAAATTCTTTGTTATTCCATTCTTTATTATTACATTTGAGACATCCATGCAAGGCGTTTCTGCGTGACACAGTTCCGTTATTTATTATTCATTAGAATATCCTATCGGTGCGTATTACGCCTGACCTGGTTCCATTAATTACTATTCTGTTGGAATAACCTGTCTGTGCGGTCTATCGTATGCATGGTGATTTCTGTTGTTATTCTATTTTTTATTATTCTGTTGGAATATCCCGTTGGTCTTAATTTCTTTGACTTTTGTTCCGTTATTTATTATTCTGTTGGAATAACCTATCTGTGCGGTCTATCGCATGCCTAGTGATTTCTTTTGTTATTCCATTCTTTATTATACTTAGTTGGTTAAAGTTTTGACTTCTATACTCCATGAAATTAGTGGAATATCCTTGATATTTGCATTTCATCTAGTATCTTTTCATGAAAATATTCTTCTGAGCATTCTTGAATTTTACTCTACAAAGTATCATGTTGACAATTTGGACGTTATTAGTTCCTGGATAAATTAATTCTTGAACTTGTTGTATTGAATTCTTATATCATTGTCATCATCCTCATGTTTATATTATGTTGAAAGTCATTTGTGGCCTGTAGTGCATAGATGGACTTGGTATGATTATGACCAGGGATTAATCGGTATAATCATGACCGTAATATTACAAATGATGTGGTAAAAGTCCTCATTGGCCCATAGTGCATTGATGGACAGTTGTTGGCATGATCATGACCATTAATGAATACACGAATATCCTAGGCCCGTAGTGCATGGATAATTTGTGGTGGTGATACTAATGAATATCATTGGCCGTAGTGCAGGGATGATGTGAATTATTTATTAAGCTGAGTCTCAGCGATAAAAGTGATGAAAAACCTTTTAAATCATAAAAGATAGTATATTTTATTCTCTACTGACTCTTTTAATGGATTGCTTGTTCCAATCGCAGCTTAAACTTGATGTTTGTTATATTTTATCGGTTTAACATTGTTGAAGACTAGTGATAATTTATTCTACATTATCTTAGTCATAATATTTCTTCTTTGGGCTAGTTGAGCTCACCCTTTCTTTTCTTTTCGTTCTCTTCGAGAAATGAGAATGTAATAGGGACTAGTCGGGGAGCGGAGTGATGATGCAGATGATAGTATTAGTAGTCCTCACTATTCTGTAAATAAATGTGACAATAAATGTAATAAGGACTCCTTTGAGTGTGGATATTGTCTAGATGACAATATTCTTATTAAAACTCTCAATTTATGTTTTGTCGTATTTTACATGAGAGCTGTATTATTAAGTTGTATTTGAATTTTGTACCTTGTATCTGGCGACTCAAGATGGGTGATGTATACCTATTTTGGGGGCGTCACAACGGGCGACCCAAAAAATGTAACGTTAAGGGTACTTTTGGATAAAAAAAAAGTATAAGGTGCTCCGTAGACATCGCGGTAAAAGTCAGGGGCATTTTTGAACCTTCTCCCTAGTATAATCTATAGAAAGTCCTTTCCATATATGGACTGAGCAGAGTCTATGAAGTTAGAGCCCGAGTCAACTTTACATTGGGCCAAACCAACAAATTGACTTTTAAACGCTAAGCCCTGTATTTTTTGTTAAAGATTGTTCGATTAGAGTTGAACTTCTGCCTGGCTGACTTCACGAAAATTTGTCTTTCATTGTATTTGGGCTTGACACTAGTTTGACTTGGGCTTGGGATTGGGCTTCACAAAAATATATTTAATTTTTTTCCTCTAAACTCTTTCCTCTTACCTTTCTCTAAAATAAATTTTTTTTATTTCGCTTGTCCAGCCACTGTCGTCTCACGCGTGACCTTTTAATGGAATAGATGATTATTTTATTAATTGAACCTGCAGATGGTTAATTTATTAAGACCATTAGTTGTCTTTCTTTTGAAGTAGTTATGGTGTTCTTTTTTCAGCCATAACATTAACAGGGGCTTACACCTAAAGAGAGAACACCAACATCAGGGCAAGTAAATAGATCATAAAAGAGGAGAGTCAACTTCACTAACACAACTAATAATAACTCATAATTATAGGTTTAGACATATACAATATTGTTAATGATTTTCACCATCATCTCTGGGTCAGATAGAGAGATGTGCCATATATAAAGATGTAACTAAGCAAAATCAAAAGAAGCAACCAAAGTCAAAAAACCCGAGAGGAGACAATAAAGAAAGGCACCATGAAGGTAGTAAATAGTAAAAAGCCAAGGCATGCTAATAAGCTAGCATGACCACAAGGACTCCCCCATATTGGCATGATCAACCACCATGTCCATTGAAAAAAGGGACCTGGTGGAGGTCTGAGACTGCATGTGCCTCGACAAAGGCGAGGCATTTTCTGGGGAGTTGTCGACTGGGCTGGAGAGGGAAGAATATTGGCGAACTTGCATGTGCACTACCTCGGCTTGTGCCACAGCCAACTGAGCCTGAAGAAAATCAATTTGTTGTTGTAGAGATGATATAGCTCCCACACAACCATACACAGGATCCCTCACTCTAGCATTCGCCTCGTAAACCATGGAACTGACAGCATCTCCTCGCTGGTGCTCTGGCAACTCCTGCAAGTTAATTTCACATCCCTTAGTAACGGTTTAAATCTAAAGAAAATAGTAACTCGAAAAATGAAAAAAATTAAATTGAGCATCAGGAATAGCCTAGTTGATCGATCATTTTCCAGTCCACATAGAAATGGACCCCAGTTTATTGGGACCCACAGTAATCGATTCTGATGCCCTTAAAAAGAAAACGAAGAACAAAGACAAACAAAAAGAAAAGATGTGGACCCTATCAATCACATAAAAGATCACAGCAGCTTCAAGAACTATCATCATGCTCCTAGCTAGATTAGAGAGATATGTGGTCGTCATGATTACGCCACTCTTTTATGAGTTTAAAAATCAGGAAGAAAGAAAACTGTAACTTGAAGAATTGTTGTGTTGAATGGCACCAATATATGAAGAATCCATCTTTGTCAATGGACATTTATTCAAATGATATATACAGGTGATTCGTGCGCATACTTTCCACATTTAGTTAGAAGCATAAAATCTTTGACCGAGAAGCTCAAGCTTGTATACCAAAGTTGAAGGATAGCATACAGGATTATATAATATATTCTACAAAGGCAAATAAAGCTGATTTAGAGACCTTTATTCTGTTTAATTTATTATGATATAATTTTATTCATTTTCCGGTAAAGACTAAGAAATCAATTGGTAAAAACAGTATTTTTACTTTTGAATCAAACAATTAAAAAAACAAATGCCATCAAAATTCTTGAGGATAATTGATTAACTTTAATAAAGCTGCAGCACAATTCCAGTTAAAGTTGTAGTAGTGGGGTTGTGTACAGATTTCAACTGTAATAACAGACTTAACGGTGAAAAAAAATCACCTCTTTACTACTTTTCAGATATCTTTCAGTAAGTAATTGACAATATTATACTCCATAAATTCCCAAGTGACAAATATACAATAATCCAACTTACTTCTAATACAAACTATTTTTGTCACTTTCAGCCAGATATAGCAAATCTTCAGCAAGACCTACAATCTACTTGAACTCTTGAAAAGTAGGCAACAATAGTACCTATCAGAGAATTATTTTCCAGGTCCCTTAACGTATTAATGAATGATTGTTACATTATATCACATCTGTTGTGACATTGATGTTTGGACGTAACTGTATCTAGCAATTAACTCTGCTGTTTTAGCATAATGTTAGTAGAATGAGTTCTAAAAGTCAAATTTAGTCGATGGTAATCAAGATCCACATATATGCAAGAAATTGGACATGCTCGTGCATGCACATACAGGAAAAAATGCAAGGAAATGGATCAAACATTCGAACCTGTAGCATCTTGTTGACATTGCTAGCACCAAACACCTTATGCACACTGGCAAACTTCTGCGGCTCATCAGCAGGAAAATAAGGAGCAAATACACAATCTTGAGCACACCTCCTCCGGAGAAGCTTGCATGCTGCGCATGGGGACGCCACTCCTTGTTTCCTTCCACTCTCCCTCATTCTATATTAGGAGTTAGTTAAGTTCAATTACAATGACCTAAAGGCTATCTGCTACAATTACAATATAGGAATTAGAATTACACCTAATTTATCTCAGTGTGAATGCATATGCATATATCAATGTATGTACACAAAAGAGGATAAATAAAGGATCATAAGACAAGTACAAATAAAGAAAATACAGAGGGAACAGAGATAGAGAAGGAGGCTTTGAGGGAAGGAGGTTGAGTGTATATATAGAGAAAAGTAGATGCCATAAGATCTTTAACGGGCCCTACCAAAGAGCAGCATAGATTTTGCTGGACAAAAACATCCCTGTTGGTTAAGATCTTGTGTCTCAGCCTCCCTTCATAATTCATATATTAACTTGTAAATTTATATATATATATATATATATATATATATATATATATATATATATTTGCCGCATTTCTTTTTAAAAATAAATTTATATAAAAATTAAAAAATTCTGTGCCTTAGAATGTAGCTGGTAGCTACAGATTAACAGTAGCATTGGCTTCTTGCAAATGCCTAAACCCCATTCTTTTGTACCTTAATTTAAAAAATCTTAAATTACTACCCACTTTCATAGTCAAATTCTTGTAAATAACTTTTTCTAAAAAACATATAACAAAATATTTAAAATGGGCATCAACATTTGAGTTTTTTTTATTTTTTACTTTTCTGGGAAGTAATTGACTGAAAAATTTGTAATTATATGTATTACAGTCATCGGCTACATCAATATGGTTGAGATATGTAAACCTATGACTTGGTAATAACTTGTCGTTCCTTCAATTGATGACACATATATGAAATCAACATCTTAATTTTGGATATTTAACCAAAAATCACAAATAAAACATAATTATTCAGTCATATATGACAAAATTACACTAACACATTGATAAGAAAATGATAACCAAATATAAACAGCAACTTTTGAATATTTAAAAAAAATTGAGAATTGATAAATGGTGCATCACATTTTATTATGTTACATTTAAAACTCTTCATTTATCAAGCATATTATCCCAATAATTATGATGCGAGTTTCGGCATACCTCTGGCTGATCCAAATCCCAAAACCCTAGCGAATTCCAGCTTGAATTTGCATAACACTATAAACCCTAAATCCCTCTTTTGAGTTGTAGTGGAAACGATAGAAACCCGGCAGCCAGTATATAAAGAGACACAAAGGTTCCCATAATTTTCTAAATTCTTGAAAAAATATATTATATTATTTTGTGAATCATTTCGAAATTTACACGCAGTGATCGGTTTGTTTGAAAGATTGAGGAAGATCTTGGGTAGCGCTAGCTTTACCCTGTTAATGTGAGTTACCATGATTAAAATATCTTGAAATAAACTTATCCAAAAATTATTAAATAATACCTTTATTCTAAAATAAAATAGAGTAAATTACACTGAGGCCTCTTACAAATAATCATAATAATATTTATAATCCTTTTAATTTTTAAATAAGTGTCAAATTTGTATACCCTTCTGATCTATAATACTCTAATAAATAAATATGGTTGAATTAACTAATTTTTAAAACTATTTTAATATAATATTTAAAAATAAAATTGTAGTATGCATAAAAGGTACATATTAATGCAAATATATATATAATTAATTTTCATAAATATTAAAATTTACATAAAACAAACTTATTATTACAGAGCGAATCTTATTATTCATATAAAAAAGTATTAAAAATTATGTTAATTATTTTTCTCAAATATTAAACTAAACATATGTCACATATAATATTTAGAGTAAAAATGACAAATGTTGTTATTCAAAAATAACATATATTAAAAGAAAATATTTTTTACAAGATAGAGGCAATAATAAATATTATTATATTTTTTTACTCAATATTTTACAAAAAACAACACCAATTGTATACTAAAAATTGTAATCAAAATCATGAACATCTTAAATTTTGACATATACTCAAGAAAGCTTAACATATAAAAATCATAATATGAAACCAAGAATTCAAATAATAATTTTTATTGTTAAACACCAAAAATTAAACTATCAACATACTCAATTACTCTAATTAGAACATCTCCATTAATAATTTAATTTAAAATTCTTAATATTTGTATAAGTTATCCAAAAATATGTGTTAATAAAACTAAATTAGTTTTCTTTTTATAAGTTACTAACAATTTGAATGAGATAATCTTAATTTCAAATAAAACTTTAATTAAACTATATTGTTTAAAAAATGATAATTATATGGGCTATATGTATATTCACAGCTGTGTATTACATAGTTGAGCTATGGCGACAGATTTTTTGGGCTATAGTGACGGTAAACTGCCGTCATAGCCTAGGATAACTATGACGACGAGTGAAATTGTCGCTATAGCCCAAAAAACTGTCATCGTAGTCTCTCTTGTATAATATAAATATGTACATACATTTTTCCCTACTTATATATATATATATATATATATATATATATATATATATATATATATATGTAAGGATCTATAGCATGTATTTGCTATGAATCAAAAATAGACATACATCATCTCTACGTTCAATATAGGAACTAAGGACCGAGATTATAACTAAAAAATTCAAGTCCGCTACTAATAGTAGCGGATGTCGGATGTAGTCCATTATTAATAATAGTGGATGCCACTATGCTACTATTAGTAGCGGACATAACTCGTCGTCCGCTACTAATAATAACGGATATGAATTATTATTCATAACAAGTATTTGTTATGAATCATTTCTCATATATATATATATATATATATTAATCTTGAATTAAAATTTGATAATATACAAATATAAATATGTAACTTTATCTATTTAGGGGGTGTTTGATAAAAACTAAATCTGAATGAAAAACGTTGTTTGATAATTGACATGTTTAAAACATCTGAATAACATATTTTTATTATTTTTTCCATCTGAAAAAAATTCAAAATTCTTGTAAATTTATTTAATATTACTTAATATAATAGCTAATATTGTAAAAAAAATTCATTTAGCCCATTCAGCCAAAAAAAAAATTGGACATAACTATTCAGCCCAAATCGTCTAAATGGCTTACCGATTCAGCCATTCATACGATTTTTTTTTTTTCAATAACGCCTTTGAATGGTTTGAATCGATTGACCATTCAATCTTAATCAAACAGTCCCTTAGTTAATTCGAAACTTGTAGGAGTATTAATTGTTATTTAAAAATCTAGAAAGGAGGTGAGCCTTAGAAAATTATTGTCTCCTATTTAACTATTCTTCCACTTTCTCCTCTTTTTCTCGTGTTTTCCTTTACTACCATTGTCAAAGTCTTTCATCCAGCTTGGCCCTCTAAGATTCCTCCTTGACTTTCTTAGTCCGTCTAGAGTCTTTGATCTTTGTCATCATTATCGATTAGGACCCGATTAAGCGAAATCGAGAATATTTTTAGAAAATCAAAATACATCAATAAAAAAATTATTTATTGACTCTTGGAGTACTTCTTTCAAATTTATTTTGCCCAATTATATTATTTTACAGCATCCTATTCCAGCCATTGTCAACCTTTGAGTTGTGAGTCTAATGACTTTAAATACATATATATATATATATATATATATATATATATATGTTGGGTAAAATCTAGTTACGCACAACACGCAAGTATACGTGGTCAACAAGTAATAAAGTGAAAGTAGAGTATCGTTCCCATGAGGAATTATTAATACAAATTACCAAATACTAACTCTTAAACAAACTAATTTTATTTAAACAATTAATTTAATGTTATAAATTAAATTATTTAATTAAACTAATTCTAATTATCACTAATTAAAAATCAGATTATGGAGATTTAAGATCACAACTTCACTTATTAATTGTTTCATTTAAATTAATACACTTCTTATTAATTAAGCTCACTATTCTGAATTGTTAATCAAGAACACATATGTAAATATGATCATCTCTCAATGCATCATACTCAAATCAACTTAAATCCACAGATGATAGAATTAAGAAGAACACCCTAATTAACTAATTCACTATATCTCTATGTAAATTACAATTAAAGAAGATTTTAAACACAAGTTCTTTTTCAGATTACATGCGATGTATAGGTATATCTCTATCCTAGACATAAATTATATATTCCAACGCCATGTAGAAAACATAATCACATGTTATTATGATCAGATCTAAATCTATAATTCATCTCTCGAGTTCATATAGATTATCACGGTAATTGTTAGCTAGGCAATTAAGCAATTCATCACAAATCATAACAGACAATCCAAGAATAATCACAATAATTAATACAGAAGCATATTAAAAATAAACTATGTAATAAGTTCCATTGTAATCTTAAACAAAAGATTTAGTTCATGACTAATAAATTAAAACTAAGAATCCACAGTTGAATAAACATTAAAAGACAAAAATAAGAGTAGAGTGAAGAATAAATTTGTTGTCAGCAAATCTCCATCTTCCTCAAGCTCTTGCTCTTCAATGATCTCCAAGTTGCTTCAATCTCCAAAACTAATAAGAACTAGAGTTTTTTTTCCTAATCTAATCTAATGGAATCCCCCTGTCTCTAATCCTGGTGCTTTTCCTCCTTTTATATGCCTATTCATAAGTCTTTTAGTCCTCCTGGAAGTCCTTGAATAATCAGCTTGAACCAATTCTTCTTGAACTCAAATTCTGAACACTCCTTTTTTCCCGACACCCCCCTCCGGCGAAGTGCTACTCTTTTCTTGTAAGTACCCATCCACCGTGGGGTTTCTATATATATTACCCCGTGGGTGGTATATCTCTGATTCTATTTTTGCCTTTTGTATGCCATTTCTCTCCATAAAGTCACCATTCTACCACCATGCCTCATATTGCATTCCTAAACGTAAAACAAACACAAAACAAGTAAAAACAAACTTAAATAGACAAGAAAAAATAATTTAAGTCCAAATCAGAAGCCGATTCGTAGGTATGAAACCCACTCATCAATATATATATATATATATATATATATATTAATTTCTCCTGAACTATGAGATTATTAATCAGACTTTTAATTTTTTGGTCAACTAATTAGCTACTTTTATGATAAATTACAAATTATAATATTATATATTCAAAACCTTATACTGTGGTTTTGGTCATCTTCTTTGGAGACAACTAAGAGGAGCCACTCAAAGCAAGAAAATGAATTAAGTTATTCTCATTTATAAAAAATGATACTAAGGTATGATTAAGTCAGTAAGACAAATGAGTGCAATATTAATTAATTAATCATCAAACTTATTTAACATTATTTTATGTTATAGTAATATTGTTAATTTATTATAGTTGAAAGGACATGAGAAAACAAATAAATTAATATTATCTCATAACAAAGATCAAGTTTAACCAATATTAACATGTTTCAGATTTCAGAGTTGGGGGGTCATATGACCCCATGGCCCCCTAGTTCCGTCCATGGTTGGGACGTACATCTTCTTCATGTATATTTGTCAATTTGTTTAATTACTTCATGTAACACTTGTTCTTCACTTTGGGTGTCCATCTTAGTTTCAATGTCCTCCTTATTTGTGTTGATCATCTCTGTTTCTAGCTAGGTTGGTATCATAAAAGTGTAGGCAGGGACAGAATGAGTATCAGTTCATGTCGGGAGGGACTAAGATATTTATGAAAAAAATATAAATCTCATTTAATAATTATTTATGT
Source organism: Panax quinquefolius (assembly GCA_020205615.1). Taxonomy (NCBI): domain Eukaryota; kingdom Viridiplantae; phylum Streptophyta; class Magnoliopsida; order Apiales; family Araliaceae; genus Panax; species Panax quinquefolius. The sequence goes on along the minus strand of CM035155.1, from coordinate 145,505,610 downwards.
TTATATATATATGTGTGTGTGAAAAATGATCAGTAAAAAGTATTTACTCTGAATTAAAAACAGACAAACACCATCATTAACGTCCAATACAAGAACCAACGGTCGAGATTAGAACTGAGAAATTCACATCCGCTACTATTAGTAGCGGACAACGGCAGATTTATATACGGGGCAGTATAGGCAGCTGCCCCTGCTGGAGTTTTTCTAAGGTATAGGGGCATGACAGATGTAACGCCCCCAAAATAGGTATACATCACCCATCTTGAGTCGCCAAATACATGGTACAAAAATCAAATACAACTTAATAATACAACTGTCGTGTAAAATACAAAAAAATATAAACTGAGAGTTTTAATACGAATATTGTCTTCTAGACAGTATTCAAACTCAAATGGAGTCCTCATTACATTTATTATCACACTATTTAACAGAATAGTGAGGACTACTAATGTTATCATCTGGACTGTCACTCCATTCCCCGACTAGTCCCAGCTATATTCTCATTTCCTAAAGAGAACAATGAAAGCAAAGGGTGAGCTCAACTAGCCCAGTAAGAAATATTATGACTAAGATAATGCAGAATAAGTTATCGTTATAGACAACAAGTTTAACTGCAGCGGAACAAACAATCCATTAGAAGAGTTAAGTAGAGCATGATATCTACTATCTTCTATGATTTAAAAAGATTTTCATCAACTTTATCGCTGAGACTCAGCTTAATAAATAAACCACATCATTGAATCATCCCTGCACCACGGCCAAGGATATTAATGTAATCATCAATAGTCATGACTATACCAAATAATCCATGGTCATAATCATACCAACAACTGTCCATCAATGAATTATAGGCCAATGAGGACTTTATCACATCATTTGTAACATTATGGGTCATGATTATACCGAATGATCCCTGGTCATAATCATACCAATCAACAGTTCATCTATGCACGTAAGCCAAAAATGACTTTTATCACAATATAAGCAGGAGGATGATGACAATGATATAAGAATTTAATTAAAAGAAACAAAGGATAAATTTTTAAAGATTAATAATTTAATTTATCCAGAATTCAATAATGTTCAAATTGTCAACATGATACTGCTTTGTAGAGTAAAATTCAAGAATGATATTGTATCAAAAATGATTTGGACCAAAAAGAAATCAATTTTTGTCATGAATAGTACTTTGGGTGAATAGTACCCGGATGAATAGTACCCAATGAATAGTACTTCGGGAATAGTACCCCGTGAATAGTACTTTGTGAATAGTACTCGTGAATAGTACTTTATGAATAATACTTTGTGAATAGTACCCGTAAATAGTATTTTTGTGAATAGTACCATATAAATGAATAGTACTCATGGACAGTACTCCGGTATAAAAAGCTTAAAATTTAACAAGAATGTGCAGAAAATATCCTTGTGAAACGATACTAGATGAAGCGCAAATTTTAAGGATATTCTACTAATTTCACGGAGTATAGAAGCAATACTTTAAAAAAGATGAGGATATAATCAGGAATACGAGATGAAATAATATTACTCATATACTACAGAGTATGGAAGAAAATATTATTCCTACGAATACTGAAAAAAATAATATCCTATACAACTGTTGAACGAAAATAATATTCTAACGAATATTTAACGAAGATAATATTCCTACGAATATTGAACGAAGATAATATTCTTTATGAATATTGAACAAAAATAATATTCATACGAATAAGAAAAATAATATCTCTTCAGAATATGAAATAAATAATACCCCTTACCTCAGAAGAAGATTGGATATTAGAATAGTGAGGTAGCAGACTTCTCTTCTTCTTTTTCTCTATAGCTTCTCTCTGTATTGCTTCTCTCTCTATAAATGCTCTTATGAGTCTTAGTGAATTGGTGAGAATGAAGGAAGAATGAGCTTCTATTTATAGGAAAATATAGTTTTTATAATTTCACATTTTGGGGCTCAAAATATTACAGTATAATACCTTCATCTTTTCCTTCATTTTTAATTTAGTCCTGCAAGTATTATCAAACTTGCACCACCTCCCCTAATAGTATATCATGTGAATTAATAGTACAATCATGTGAATCAATAGTTCAATCATGTGAAAAAATAATTACAGTATAGTACCTTCATCTATACCTCTATTTTTAATTTAGTCATGCAAGTATTATCAATCTTGCACCACCTCCCCTAATAGTAAATGCATGTGAATCAATAGTACACACATGTGAACAAATAGTTATAAGTATGTGAATTATTAGCAATTAATTGCTCATTTATTCGATTAATTACCCGATTGGTCAATATAACCTCCAGACATCCATTATTATCGAAATAGATATCGATTTCCACTAACACTAATAATCTCAACACAATAGAGCTATCAATTTCATCTTTAATCAACAAGAACTTATTCATCATTAATATTACAACTCACAATATTTAACAACCAGGTCGTTCCCAGGAAAGAGGGGGCTTTCCGATAAGGATTTCTCCTTATTGGCGCACAATTAGGTGACCAAACCTCTCCTTGATAGAACTTCTAGTGTGACGCCCCCAAAATAGGTATACCTCACCCATCTTGAGTCATGAGGATATATGGTACAAAAATTCAATACAATCTTAATTATACAATCCATGCAAAATAATGACAACATATATATCTTGTGAGTTTTAATACAAATATTGTAACGTATATAATACGATAATATTCATACTCAAATTAATACATGCCATATAAAGTACAAATGTAAATATTTCAAGTCTCCAAAGGGACACGAGAAGATTTACTGTTCTCTTCATTTCTTGTGGTGCACTTTTGACGCTTTCGAGTCGGGGTTCTCATCACCCTAATGTTGTTCACCAAAATCAATTATTAAGTGACGTATAAAATACGACACACACATCTTAGTCCTCAATACAATTATATATTACATGTCATGCCATAGTAAGGACTACTAATGCTATCATCCGACCGTCACTCCCATTCCCCGACTAGTCCCGACTATATTCTCATTTCAAGAAGACGGTGAAAGAAAGGGTGAGCTCAACTAGCCCAAGAAGAAATATTATGACTAAGATAATCTGAGAATAAATTATACTTAGCCTTCAACAATGTTAAACCGATAAAATACAATGACATCAAGTTTAATCGCAACGAGAATAAGCAATCCATTAGAAGAGTCAAGTAAGCGTGATATCTACTATCTTCTATGATTTAAAAATGTTCTCATCAATTTTTATCATTGAGACTCGACTTAATAAATAAACCACATCATCGAGTCATCCCCGCACTACTACGGGCGAGGATATTCATTAAATTATCAATGGTCATGATTATACCGAATAATCCCTGGTCATAATCATACCAAAAACTATCCATCAATGCACTACAGGCCACTGAGGACTTTTACCACATCATTTATAACATTACAGGTCATGATTATACCGAATAATCCATGGTCATAATCATACCAAGTCCATCTCTGCACGTAAGCCAAAGATGACTTTCATCACAATATAAGCATGAGGATGATGACAATAATATAAGCATTAATCAAACGAAAACAAGGATAAATATTAAAGACTTTAAATTTATCTAAATATTATCCATCACTTAAATAACCCATAATCTAATATTGTTAATATTATAATAATATTTTAATCACTTCTTAAACTTATAAACAATTTAATTTAATTGTTTACACTTTACCAAATAATGCATTTAATCATTCAAAATGCCATACTCATAAGATTTCATCACCAATGATCAAATCACTCATCAAAATCAGATATACCTTATATAGGATTTTCAAGCCCTAAAATCCTATTTACCAATTCTTCAACTTCCCATAACATATTTAACTCGTATGTTTGTAACTTCAAACCATTTTCATGAAAAATTACCAAATCAAATTATTATTTTTCTATCCTTTGTCCAAACATATATACATATATTTCATACACAACAAGTATTTTTTTATAATTTTTCAACTCCCTTAAGTATTTTTCAAAAATTAATTTCTAATTAATTCCTTAAGAAATTAGCTACCTTAAGTTTAACTCCAGAAATTCCCAAATCTTGGTAGGATCTTACACATGTTAACGTGAGCTTCCAGTTTAAATTTCATGGTCATCGGAGTTATAGAACTCCGGTTATAGCATTTTTCATCGGGAAAACCTAAATATTGAAATAGTCATAACTTGTTTATTTTAAGTCGGAATGAGTTCATTTTTGGACAGGAGGTACTTTATAGCCTATATTTTTATGTCCCAAAAGGCCAGAAGTTTTCTCACAAATTAAGTGACCGAAAATACCCTTTTAAATTTCTGGGCAGTAACTTTTTTGTATTTTGCAGTTTTTGACTCCTTTGCTAAAATCAGTCCATACAAAAATCTACAACACCTTTTCCAGTGATTGCACTTGGATAAGTTAGAAAACTCATAGATCTAATTCTAGAACTTGACCAAACTCAAAAATTAAAAATATAATAGGAGATATGGTCAATTGAATTTCATGTTCCATTTTCACCAAAATCTGATTTTGTGATTTCTAAGAAACTTTCATGTTTTCACATAATAACCAACATAACTCATCATAAAACTTACTAATACTACATATACCCATGATTTTCATCAGTCCAATGCTTTTAATATGACTTTCATCGTAATCCATGTAAACAGATCATTTCCACAATTTAATAAGGAATGAATACAAAGGATCATTCACCATGCATGTGGTAGTCCACATAGACAGGTTATTCCAACAGAATAATAAAGAATGGAATAACTGAAGAATTCACCATGTATGCGATAGATCGCACAGACAGGTTATTCCCAATAGAATAATAAATAATGGAATCAGGTCATGCGTAAACGCACAGACAGGATATTCCAACAGAATAATAAATAACGGAACCAGGTCAGGCGAAATTTGCACCAACAGGATATTCTAATAGAATAATAAAGAATGAAACAACAACAATAGAAATCACCATGCATGCGATAGACCACACAGACAGGTTATTCCAATAGCATAATAATTAATGGAACCAATCGACGTAATCTTGCCAGGCGGGATATTCCAATGAAATGATAAAGAATGGAATAACAAAAGAATTTCACCATGTATGTGGTACTTCGCATAGACAGGTTATTCCAATATAATAATAAGAAATGAAATAACAGAAAAATTTCACCATGTATGCGGTACTTCGCATATACAGGTTATTCCAACAGGATAATAAAGAATGGAATAACAGAAGTTCTCTTCATGAATATGAAAGAAATAATACCCCTTACGAGTACAATAAATAATATCCCTTACCTTATAAAGAAGAGTACTCCGACGGGTAGGGCGAGGATATACTTGAAGAAAACTTGCACTATGCTAAAAACTTTCTTAAACTCTAAAGAAATACGCTCAAGATTATAGAAGAGAATTCTCTGAATTTCTGGTGTGATTTCAATTCTAACTAAGTATCCTATTTATAGGAAAATAGAAAGGATACTATGCAATAAAATATAATATATATATATATATATTTATATATATTTTATTAAAAATCTAATAAAACAATTAACTTTATAAAAGTATTCTGTTTTATATAAAAATATTTTACTATGCAAAATATTATGCATAATAAAATATATTATATTCTAATTATTGTCTAATAAAACAAATAACTTTATAAAAGTATTACATTTTATATAAAAAGCTTTTCTGCATTTTATTACATTAATAATACTAATAAAAGCGAAATTTATAATATATATATATATATATATAAAAACTTTCGTGACTTTATAAAAAGACACCTCAATATATTTAACAACATTTATAATCATTATTATAATTCACAATATTAATCGACCAATGTCGTTCCCGTGAAAGAGGGGCTTTCCAATAAGGATTTCTCCTATTAGCACGCGATTAGGTGACCAAACCTATCATTGATGTAACTTACAGAACATCGTTAATATTGCAAATAATAATATTAATAACTTTGTTCTCTCGATTATTGATTTAATAATATATAAAATATTGACAATAATTGAATCAAATAACGTGAGATACTATGCAAACAATTCTTTGTAGCAATAATTGAACAAAAGCGAGGTGACTTCTCACGTAAGCATCAATAATCAATATCGTGAGCTCTTATGCGACCACGCCAGACATTCTTGTACTTTTACTAAAGAGTAGTTCAGCAGCTTTTAACAGTAAAACTTCCGTCGTTATTTTCATAAAAATATTTTTGTCATTTTCTTAATCCAATAATAATTCCATTATGGTGTAAGACCCTGACTTTTATAAATAAAGATGAATTTTTCTATAAATATTATTTTTGAATATTATGGAATAAATTTGATATAATGTTATAGTTGTGGGGTAATATTTATAAATTTTGCAAAGTATGCAAGTTGTTATAAAATATTCGTTTGGTTTAGGAGAATATTCTTTTGTTAGGGAATATTAAATACAACTACTCAATCATTGGTGGACCCCACAACAAAATTATTGTCGGATTGAGAAAACGACAAAAATATTTTATAAAAATAACGGCGGAGGTGTTACTGTTAAAAGCTGCTGAACTACCCGGTAAAAAGTACAAGAATACTGGCGTGGTTGCATAGTAGACACATTGATTATTGATGCTTACGTGAGAAGTCACTCGCTTATGCTCAATTATTATACGATAATTGTCGATCATATCTCTTATATTATTGATTCAATTATTGTCACAATATCATCTGTATAATATGTTATAGTATTAAATCAATAATTGAGACGACAAGTTATAAATGATTAATAATTGTTGAAAGATTAAATATGTGTTGATGAAAAAAAAAAAATGATTTGTGGTAAGTTTGATTATTTTATGGGGGCTCATATGTCATCATCTAAGAGTCTCTTAAATCGATAGTAATTACCTTCAATCAATAGTAATTACCTTCGTCGATAGTAATTACCCTTGTGAATAGTATTTACCTTCGTCAATAGTAATTACCCTTGTGAATAGTATTTACCTTCGTCAATAGTATTTACCTTCGTTAATAGTAATTACCTTTACCAGACGTCGAACCACTTGTCGTTTCACATTACAAAGAGCGTCGAACCACTTTTCTTTTCACATCATTAGTCGTCAAGCCACTTGCCTTTTCACACGGCGGTCTTAAGCTAGAAATCTTCTATAAATAGAGGCCTGAGGCTTCATTATTTTTCACGAATTCATTCAAGCTATAGAGAAAGAAAGTATAGAGAATAAGAGAGAAGAAGAAGAGTATTTTGTTCTTACTACTGCTTCCGCGATATTCAATCTCCTACCAAATGTAAGGGTGTTATTCTTTCTTATTCATGAAGAGAACTGTTGTTACTCAATTGCTTATTATTACATTGGAATAACTTTGTATACGCCGTTTACCTATACTTGGTGACATTCTTCTATTATTACATTGGAACATCACATCTCAGTGTTTTACACGGACTGGTTCCGTCTTTATTATTATTACATTTGGAACATCATATACGTGTGTTTTACACCACAGTTCCGTCTTTATTATTATTACATTTGGAACATCCTCATCATGTGTTTTACAGGACACAATTTCCGCTTTATTATTATTCATTGGAACATCCTCATGCATGTGTGTTTTACGCCGGACTGGTTCCATTCTTTATTATTCTGTTGGAACATCCCATCTGCTAGTTTTTACGCCGACTGGTTCCGTTATTTATTATTCTGTTGGAATAACTCACCTGTCTGCGCTATCGCATGCATGGTGATTTCTTTTGTTATTCTATTCTTTATTATACCCAAATTGGTTAAAACTTTGACTTCTATACTCCATGAAATTAGTGGAATATCCTTGATATTTGCGTTTCATCCAAAGATATCTTTTCATGGAAATATTCTTCCGATCATTCTTGAATTTAATCTACAAAACAATGATCATGTTGATAATTTGGGCGTTAATAATTCCGGATAAAATAATTCTTGAACTTGTTTTATTGGATTCTTATATCATTGTCATCATCCTCATGTTTATATTATGTTGAAAGTCATCTCATGGCTGCTGTAGTGCAAAGATGGACTTGGTATGATTATGACCGAGACTATTCGGTGTAATCATGGCCGTAATGTTACAAATGATGTGATAAAAATCCTCGGTGGCCGTAGTGCATTGGTGGACAGTTGTTGGCATGATCATGACCATTAATGAATACACAAATATTCTTGGCCCGTAGTGCATGAATAATTGTGGTCGTGATACTAAAGAATATCCTTGGCAGTAGTGCAGGGGTGATTCGATGATGTGGAATATTTATTAAAATTTGAGTCTCAATTATAACAAAGATGATGAAAAACCTTTTAAAACCTAAAAGATAGTAGACTTTATTTTCTACTTGATTCTTTTAATGGATTGCTTATTCCGCTGCAGTTAAACTGGTTGTCTATTGTATTTTATCAGTTTAACATTGTTGAAGACTATTGATAATTTATTCGCATTATCTTAGTCATAATATTTCTTCTTGGGCTAGTTGAGCTCACCCTTTCTTTCACCGCTTTCTCTTGAAATGAGAATATAGGCGGGGACGAGTCGGGAAGCAGTGATGGTCCCGAAGATAGCATTATCAGTCCTCACTATTCTGTGAAATAGTGTGATAATAATTGTAATGAGGAATTTTTTTTTTGAGTTTGTATAATATCTAGTAGACGATATTTGTATTTAAACTCACAGTTTATGTCATATTGTACACGACAGTTATGTTAATAAGTTATATTTAAATTATGTACCATGTAAGTGGCGACCCAAGATGGGTGATGTATACCTAATTTTGGGGGCGTCACAGTTGGTATCAGAGCTTAGGATATGATCCTGGCTAAGATGTGAGAATAGTACTAGGAGGGAGAGGCAGGGAATACCTTCGCTAGTATGACCTACCTAAGTTTATGTACTATTTTATTGGTTGGTCAGAAGATAGGGATAATTTGTTACATGTCAATTAACCTTTTGTTTTGTGGCAGTATCTGAAAATGACATCTGAGAATGTTGAGAATAGCAATGGAGCACAGAGGATCGTTGATTCACCACATATCAATAATCGGGATAATGTGCATCGAGAAGGCGACAATCCTCATGTAAAACAACAACACCACCAAATGATGAATGATCAAATGTTCGAGAGGCTTTATGCAATTTATGCAACAATGAAAGAGAGCGACTCTCATCCAAAATGTAGGTGGAAACACGGAAAACTCTCGGCGGTCACCGCTAAACAATTCAAGGAGCTGGGACCACCGGAGTTTAAGGGTGAGCCAAAACCACTTCAGCGGAAGCATGGATAAAGCAGATTACCAAGATATTTGATGTCTTGGGATGCTCCGAGGAGCAAAGGTTCCTTCTACGCCTTTATGTTGTTGCTGCAGAGGCGGACATGGTGGAAATCGGTAAAAGCGTACTCAACTTTCTTTGTCTTGAAGATATCTTGGGAGAAGTTCCAGGAGCTGTTCAACGACAAATACTTTCCTGAAAGTATTCGCCACATGAAGGAGGTGGAGTTTATCAAGTTGGAATAAAACAATATGACCGTGTCGTAATACGAGGTAAAATTTGCGGAGTTATCATGGTTTGCGTCCCACTTGGTGGATAATGAAGAGAGAATGACGCAAATGTTTTTAAGAGGTTTGAAGTCGAGATACGTCGACATCTTATTTCTCATAAACTGTGTTTGTATTCAGATGTTGTAAATAGGGCTCGATTAGTGGAACGCGATAATGAGTCAACACAACTAAAAGAGAGCGGTAAGCAAAATTATAATACCAAATGAGAGTAGTCATCGAGCGGTGACAACAAGCGTGAGAGAATCAACGTGCCGGATATGGTAACCACTTGGTGGTAATCGGGGCCAAAACAATAAGAATGGACATTTCAAGAAAGCGGAGATTCAACAATGATGGAAAGACGTCGAAGACCAAAGACCCATTGTTAAGGAAGGAGAAAGACCACCTATCATATGCTTCAAATGCGAGGAGAGGAACACATCATCCAAATCACGTCATGCAGTCAAAGCATGTTATAATTGTGGAAGAGAAGGTCACTTAGCTCGATTTTGTTATTGTTTATCGAAGACAAATTCAATAGGATGGAGGCACCAAAGGCCATCCCGAAAAATTCAAAACCTCAGAGTGGTCAAGGGAGAGCGTTTGTTGTGACCTCCCAAAGAGCAAGAATCCGAATGAGGTCATCACACGGGTAAGCTTATCATAAACTCTAATGAAGTCTATACTTTATTTGATCTGGGTTCTACCCATTCTTTTATTTCTCTACTACTTGCGCCATCGATTAAATTTGACTCAGGAGAATTAGACTTTGACTTATCTGTGGAAACTCCGTTGGGAGAAACCTTCATTACATCCACTCGCTTATAAGTCTTGTTTGGTTCAAATCGGTACCCTCGCATTACACATCGATCTTATTTCATTAAAAATACTTGCATTTGACGTGATTCTAGGGATTGATTGGTTAACTACTTATCATGCAAAAATTGATTGTTTTAAATGGGTTGTTAGCTTTCATATTCCTAATCAACCTATTATGCGAATTCAAATGACCAAACCATTAAAATCAATCACGGTCATCTCAAGCCATAAAGCTATTCGCTTATTGAAAAACGGATGTCAAGCTTTCTTAGCTCATGTCACGATTTAAACAAAAATACGTCGATTTTGAACGATATTTCTATTGTTAATAAATTTCTGACGTATTCCCAAGAAGAACTTCCCGGCCTACCCCAGAAAGCGTGAAATTGAATTTTGTATCGACCTTGACCCCAGACAAAACCTATTTCCAAAGCCCCATATCGAATGGCTCTATTGAACTTCGAGTTAAAGACCCAACTGCAGAATTGTTAGACATTGGCTTTATTAGTCCTAGTACTTCTCCTTGGGGTGCTCTGTTCTATTCGTGAAGAAGAAAGATGGGAGTATGCGACTTTGTATTGATTATCGGGAGTTGAATCATGTCACCATCAAAATAGGTATCCATTGCCACGTATTGATGACCTATTTGACCATTTGCAAGGAGCCAAATTCTTTTCAAAGATTGATCTTCGTTAGGATATCACCAATTGAAGATTAGAACCACGACATTCCAAAGACGGCTTTAACTTCGATGCGGGCATTATGAATTTCTAGTCATGTCCTTTGGATTGACTAATCGCTTCGCCTTCATGGATATGATGAACCGAGTATTCAAGGAATATTTAGATCACTTTGTGGTCGCTTTTATTGATGACATCCTTATTTATTCCAAAAGCCGTGAAGATCATGAGCAACACTTGAGGTGACACTCCAAAAGCTTCGTGAATATAAGCTTTATGCCAAGTTGAAGAAATGTGAGTTCGGCTTGAAGAAGTAGCAATCCTTGGGCACGTGGTATCAAGTCATGGAATATCTGTTGACCCAAAGAAAGATTGAAGCTATTCAAAGTCGGAACAACCTAAATCGATGACCAAAGTACGTAGCTTTCTCGGTTTAATGGTTATTATCGAGATTCGTGGAAGGATTTTCTCGAATCGCTACTCCATCGACTCAATTGACTCGGAAGATACAAAGTTCGATTGGAGTGAAGAATATGAGAAGAGTTTTCAAGAACTCAAGAGGAGACTTATTTCAAGACCGCTCGGACAATACCATCCGGCTCGGAGGATTTGTCATCTGATGATGATGCTTCAGCAAAGGGTTGGGATGTGTTCTTATGCAACATGGAAAAGTTATAGCCTTATGCCTCGCGACAACTCAAAGAATATGAGAGGAATTATCCTACTCATGATCTAGAGTTAGCATTTGTTGTCTTCACTTAAAATTTGGAGGCATTACTTGTATGGGGAGAAAGTGGAGATCTTTACGGATCATAAAAACCTCAAATATTTCTTCACTCAAAAGGAACTCAACATCGCGACAACGACGTTGGCTTGAATCTGCTGAAAGATTATGATCATACCATCCAATACCATCCTGGAAAAGCGAACGTGGTAGCTGACGCATTGAGTAGAAAATCATATACAAGTACGAGTGCGATATTGTCAACGCAAAGGCCCATTTTGTGTGACTTGCAAAGGATGGAGATAGAGTTAAAGACTCCAGGGACGCATGTGATAATAGCGAGTATACGAGTAGAACCGACTTTAATCGATAAAGTTAAAGTCGCTTTCAAGCTACGGACACTGAGCCGATGAGTATGAGGAAGAAAGTGCAAGAAGGTGCTATCTTGGGAAGCAAGAATCGATGAAGAAGGAATACTTGAGTCAACTCCAGACTTTGTGTTCCTAACGACCACGATTTAAAGTATAATATCATGATGGAGGCGCACAACACACCATTTGCAATCCATCTCGGAGTACCAAAATGTATCATGATATTCGTCGTACATTTTGGTGGAGCAATATGAAGAGAGAGATAGCGATGTTTAGCTCAAGGTGTCTAACTTGTCAACGAGTTAAAGCGGAGCATCAAGTACCAAAAGGTCCATTGCAACCACTTGAAATTCCGTAATGGAAGTGGGAGCACATTACCATGGATTTCGTTCTGGGCCTTCCTAAGGTTTCTCAAGGCATTGATGCGATATGGGTCATTGTTGATAGATTGACCAAGTCTGCTCATTTCTTCTGGATAATCACGAAAACTTATACACTTGAACTTCTTGCTCAGTATGTACATAAACGAGATTGTAAGATCGCATGGTATGCCTAAGATCCATAGTTTCGATCGAGACCCAAGATTCACTTCACGATTTTGGGTTAGTTTGCAAAAAGCTATGGGCACGATTTACGATTTAGCTTCTCTAATATCATCCTCGAATTTGGACGGACGATGGAGAGGACTATTCAAACTCTTGAAGATCTATTAAGACTCTGTGTCCTTGATTTCAAGGGAGTTGGGACAAGTTCTTACCATTGGTGGAGTTTTCCTATAACAACAGCTTATCAAGCAAGTATTGTCGCCACGGCTCCATTCGAAGCACTGTATGGAAGAAAGTGTCGTTTCTCCATATCTTTGGGATGAGGTGGGTGAAGCAACGTTGTTGGGACCGGAGTTGGTACGTATATGACTACGGAAAAGATTCAAACGATCCGACAACGTATAAAAACCTCACAAAATCGACAAAAGAGTTATCTTTGATCTTCATCGAAATGACGTGGAATTCGATATAGAGATCATGTGTTGTTAAGAGTTGCTCCATGGAAAGGAGTTACAAGATTTGGAAAGAGAGGAAAACTTAATCCTCGATTCATCGGTCCATTTTAATCCTCGATCGAGTAGGAATCGCGGCCTATAGACTCGCTTTTACCGCCAAATATGTCTCGTGTTCATAACGCTTTTCACATATCTATGTTACGTAAATATGTGAAAGACCCGAACCATATTATTGAGTTAGAATCGGACGAAATAGCGGAAGATTTGACGTATGAAGAGGTTCCCTGTTCAAATTTTGGATAAGAAGGAACATATTCTACGCTCCAAGTTATACCTCAAGTCAAAGTTTTGTGGAGAAACCACGATGTTGAGGAAATGACTTGGGAGTTAGAATCAAATTGAAATCAAGGTATCCTTACCTCTTCGATATACCAGGTACGTACCCTAATTTCGAGGGCGAAATTTCATAAGAAGGGAGGTTGTAAGACCCCGGCTTTTATAAATAAAGATGAATTTTTCTATAAATATTATTTTTGAATATTATGGAATAAATTTGATATAATGTTATAGTTGTGGGTAATATTTATAAATTTTGCAAAGTATGCAAGTTGTTATAAAATATTCGTTTGGTCGGAATATTCTTTTGTTAGGGAATATTCAATACAACGACTCAATCATTGGTGGACCCCATAATGTAATTATTGTCGGATTGAGAAAACGACAAAAATATTTTATAAAAAATAACTACGGAGGTGTTACCGTTAAAAGCTGTTGAACTACCCGGTGGTAAAAATACGATGTCTGGCGGTGGTTGCATAGTAGCACGGTATTGATTATTGATGCTTTACGTGAGAGTCACTCAACTATGCTCAATTATTACTACAATAATTCTTCGTGATCATATCTCTTATATTATTGATTCAATTATTGTCACAGTATCATCTGTATAATATGTTATAGTATTAAATCAATAATTGAGACGACAAGTTATAAATGATTAATAATTGTTGAAAGATTAAATATGTGTTGATGAAAAAAAAAATGATTTGTGGTAAGTTTGATTATTTTATGGGGGGGCTCATATGTCATCATCTAAGAGTCTCTTCGTCAATAGTAATTACCTTCGTCAATAGTAATTACCCTTGTGAATAGTATTTACCTTCGTCAATAGTAATTACCCTTGTGAATAGTATTTACCTTCGTTAATAGTAATTACCTTTACCAGACGTCGAACCACTTGTCGTTTCACATTACAGGCGTCAAACCACTTTTCTTTTCACATCATTAGTCGTCAAGCCACTTGCCTTTTCACACCTAAGCGGTGCTAAGCTAGAAATCTTCTATAAATAGAGGCCTAGGGCTTCATTATTTTCACGAATTCATTCAAGCTATAGAGAGAGAAAGTATAGAGAATAAGAGAAAAGAAGAAGAGTATTTTGTTACTACACCTGCTTCAGATTCATTCTCCTACCAAATGTAAGGGGTGTTATTCTTTCTTATTCATGAAGAGAACTGTTGTTATTCCATTGCTTATTATTACTCGTTAGAATAACTCAGATATCTGGCTTACCTATATTGGTGACATTCTTCTATTATTACATTGGAACATCACATCATGTGTTTTACACACGGACTGGTTCCGCTTTTATTATTATTCATTGGAACATCACATGCATGTGTTTTTACACCCACCGGTTCCGCCTTTTATTATTATTACATTGGAACATCCATGCATGTGTTTTACACCGGACACAGTTCCGCTTTTATTATTATTCATTGGAACATCCATGCATGCATGTGTTTCTACGCCGGACTGGTTCCATTCTTTATTATTCTGTTGGAACATCCCGCAATACATGCATTTCTGCCGGGACCGGTTCCGTTATTTATTATTCTGTTGGAATAACTCACTTTTGTCTTGATCTATCGCGTGCATGGTGATTTCTTTTGTTATTCTATTCTTTATTATACCCAAATTGGTTAAAACTTTGACTTCTATACTCCATGAAATTAGTGGAATATCCTTGATATTTGCGTTTCATCCAAAGATCTTTTCATGGAAATATTCTTCCGATCATTCTTGAATTTTACTCTACAAAACAAAGATTATCATGTTGATAATTTGGGCGTTAATAATTCCCGGATAAAATAATTCTTGAACTTGTTTTATTGGATTCTTATATCATTGTCATCATCCTCATGTTTATATTATGTTGAAAGTCATCATGGCACATAGTGCATAGATGGACTTGGTATGATTATGACCAGAGACTATTCGGTTGTAATCATGGCCAGTAATGTTACAAATGATGTGATAAAAATCCTCGATGGTAGTAGTGCATTGGTGGACGATTGTTGGCATGATCATGACCATTAATGAATACACAAATATTCTTGGCAGTGTAGTGCATGAATAATTGTGGTCGTGATACTAAAGAAAATCCTTGGCCGTAGTGCGGGGGTGATTCGATGATGTGGAATATTTATTAAAGTTTGAGTCTCAAATATAATAAATGATGAAAACCTTTTAAAACCTAAAAGATAGTAGACTTTATTTTCTACTTGACTCTTTTAATGGATTGCTTATTCATTGCGAGCTTAAACCGGTTGTCTATTGTATTTTATCGGTTTAACATTGTTGAAGACTATTGATAATTTATTACGCATTATCTTAGTCATAATATTTCTTCTTGGGCTAGTTGAGCTCACCCTTTCTTTCACCGTTCTCTTCATGAAATGAGAATATAGGCGGGACGAGTCGGGAAACGCAGTGATGGTCCCGAAGATAGCATTAGTAGTCCTCACTATTACGTGAAATAGTGTGATAATAATTGTAATGAGGACTTTTTTTTGAGTTTGTATAATATCTATCTAGTAGATTTATATTTGTATTTAAACTCACAGTTTATGTCGTATTGTACACGACAGTTATGTTAATAAGTTATATTTAAATTCTGTACCATGTAAGTGTCGACCCAAGATGGGTGATGTATACCTAATTTTGGGGGCGTCACATATGGGGTCCACCAATGATTGTACCGTCGTACGGATATTCCCTGACAAAAAGAATATTCTCCGACCAATCGAATATTATATAACAACATGCATACTTTGCAAAATTTATAAATACTACCCACAACTATAACATTATCTCAAATCCACTCCATAATATTCAAAAAAAATATTTTGAGAAATTTAAATTTTTATTCGTAAAATTTGGGGTTTTACATTTAGACATTGTCAATATTGCAAATAATAATATGAATAACTTTGTCATCTCAATTATTGATTTAATAATATAAAATATTATGCAAATGATAATCTTGTGACAATAATTGAATCAATAATATGAGAGATATGATCGCGTGATTATTTGTGTGCAATAATTGAGTATAACCGAGTGACTTCTCACGTAAGCATCAATAATAAATACCGCAGTATTACTTATGCAACCACGCCAGACATTATACTTTTACTACTGAGGGTAGTTCAACAGTTTAACGGTAAAACTTTCATCGTTATTTTTATAAAAAGATAATTACGCTGTTTTCTAACTACGACAATACTTCCGTCATAATAGGGTCCACTAATGATTGTCTTGAATCTTACGAATATTCCCTGTTAAAACGCGAATATTCCCCAACCAATCGAATATTTTATAACAACTTGCTTACTCGCAAAATTTATAAATATTACCCACAACTATAACATTATATCATATCCACACCATAATATATATTTAGAAAAATTTAATCTTTATTCATAAAAGTTGGAGTCTTATAGTTGTACTATACTCTACTATCCCAAAATACTGAGGTTAATCTTAACTTCTTAAAATCTATATTTTAAATTTAAAATTGAAATGAATTTATTTAATTTTAGTTAAATAATATGAAAATAATAAACTAATAAGTACTAAGTTACAAATTTATTTTAAAAAGCTAAAATTATTCTTATATTTTGAAACCGAGAACTATTTTATAAAAAATTTAATATAAGTTTAGGAGGATTATAAATTAAATTAATAAAACTTAAGATAATTCGTTAATGATATATTTATTTCATTAATTAGAACTAAATTAGTAACTTGCGTAAGGCACATACTTTTTATAAAATTTGCATTTTGAAAATTTATAAATTATATGGAAATTAATATAAATAAATGATCAATTATGTAAAATTTTTGAATCCTAATTTTAATGTATAGTATGCATTTTTTTATTGACCAATAAATTTCATAATGTTAATTTAGAGTTAATGTATAACTTTATTCACTTTTGGTGATAAATAATTAGCTTCTTAATTTGAATTGTTTTTATCATAAAAGTCATATGCGAAATATATATATATATATATATATATATATATATATATATATATATATTAAAATGATTCATAGCATGTATGTAATGATCATGAAGGTTGAATATCCTTGTAAATAGAATTTTTAAGAAATTATCTAATAAAATGAGATTTTTATGGATAATTTAATTTTTATTTGACTTGTGGTCGCAATATGACTGTGATGCGTGTTATGTTAGCGTTTTTGAGTGTTTAAAGGGTAAATGTATAAAATAAAATTTTTCTGAGAAAAGACGTACAAACACTATTCACGCTAAAAACACAACTTCGTTTTTTTAACTTTTCGAATTATGAAAGTGTTTCTTTGGAAAAGGGGGATTGGTAGCGAAAATAGATTTTTAAAAATCGAAAGTCAATTTTTAGGCTAATTGAACGGGTTATGAAAACATAACAAAAAATTTTAGAAAACCTAACTGTATAAGAAAATGTCTAACTAGAATTAGTTGGATTAACCAAGCCTAAGATTTTCAAGGCTTGGCTAAGGTTTCCAAGACTTGGCTGGGTTTAAGCCACTGGTTAAGCCTAGGTTAAGCCCTAAAGACTTAAGGCCAAAACAAAGTTGTTGGTGTTTATCCCATGTGAGATACACATGTGATGATAAGGCTTAAAAATAAAGCAAGATAAGGGTTATTTTAAGCCATTATGGCTAGCTATGCAAGGTGAATGGGACAAAATGGTGAGTCATTTAGCATGACTCACCTTATTTATACAAAGCATTAAGTGCTTAGTCCTCCATTAAGAGATCTTAACCAATAAGTGATGAATAAGTGGCTTGAGTTAGTTTAATTGTGATTTGATTAAGCTAACTCAAGGGGATGATTAATAAGCTTTTAAACATAAGGGGGAAAAATTTAGCTGGGTGACCAACTTGTAAGAAGTGGAAAGTAGGTTTTATATATACAAAACCAAGTTATCATCTCTTCACTTTTCCTAAATTTGGCTAAATGTTAGAGAAAGAAAGAGAGAGACAAAGAAGAAAGTTTGAGAGCTCAAATGAAAGCGATAGGGCTAGATTTGGAGGGAGTAAGGGAGGATCAAGGATCAATCTTTTTCCATTGAAGTCTTAGAAGAAGAAGAAAAAACACAAGAGGTAAGCCTAGAACCGTCAACTCTTTATCTTTTCATTTTTCTTCTTTGTAAGATTAGTTATTGGTGGTTGTTGATAAGTGAAGATCATGGTGGATCTTAAAGTTATAAGGTGGTTATGAAGGAGTAAACCTTTGTAAACTACCTTAAATAGGCATGTCAAGTAAACCAAAGATTAAAACATAAGCCTAAGTGTGAGGATGAAAAGACTATAATAGTGGACTGTAAACGGACCTTAATAAATGTTTGTCTGTGTGTTTTTGTTTGATTTCAAAAAGATGAAATCATAGTTATGCAGGTTATTAAGATGTTCCAGGTGGAACAGAGGAAAAATACGCCATATTGAAGGTATGGCAAAATTTTCTGTAAAAGGTGTCAAGTATGAAAAAATCTAGCTTGGTACCCTTTTCTAGCCAAGTTTATGGGTAGTTAACGCTTCTGGAAAGTTCTTTTATTCCGAGGGTTGTGTAGTTGGGTGAAAAAGTGAGCCGTATGCTAAAGAATGAGCTCAATCCGACTTCGGATGAGTGAGTTGTGAAGTTTAGAAAATTCAACGTTAAAACGTCTTTCGATTAAAAATGGTCCTCGAGGGGTTTTTGATTCAATTTTCTGACAAGTTAGAGAATCATGAAATTTTTTCCGTGCGATGGGATTTGAAGAATTTGTTACAAGGAAGAAAATGACATAAAAATGAGTTCATTTCGTTATCGGACGAGAAAGTTATGATGCTTTAACGTAGGCGAGTTGAAATTATTCAAAGCCAAATTTTTTGACAAAGCTTGAAAAGTTATGCAGGGTTGGCGCACCCTGCGCCAGAACAGTAGTCGGCTATATAGCTTTCACGTCTTTTTGTAAATTGAACATAACTCTTTCATACGAACTCTGATTGAGGTGATTCAAGATGATCCAAAAATCTAAGAAGTAGACCTTCAACTTTCATTAATTAAGAATTGAGAGTTAAGTTCAGGATCAATTTCAAAATTAAGACTCTTTAGGGCTGTTATGTAATCGGGGGCAGGGCTCGGTGAATTCTTCAGAACATTGTATAGCCAAGACATGTTTGTCAAGTATTTCTGAGTTCTAATCTTGGACTTTGGAAATATGGTCTAGAGGAATGTAAACCAAGAAATGGTAGGTGAATTGGACGTATCAATCGTACACAATGGTGTGTTGCTTGGGCGTTGTGTTAGATAAGTCGGGCGTGCGACGTATGAATGTTGAAACGCCAAGTCAAATGTTAATGAACTTAAATAATGTTCCGAATCTTATGAAACATACATTATAAAACACGGAATAGAGTTAATTTAAACCATAAGTGACGTCTATACGTGGCTAATTGGTATGTTTATGTGCACTAAATGTGTAAGACTTTCAAAAGGTGATTAATGCCAAAAGTTTAAAGACCGCTAAGAAAAGTATTCTAAATCCATTCAACTTTCATTTAAATGTCAGTTTTGGATGTATATTCTTATGAATAATCCGTATGTATGCTTTGGTTTACACAATGTTTATTGGTTGTGCAAACTCCAGACTTATACAAACTTTCTGTTATTTGTATAAGTGTTCCGATATGCTATAATGTATAAATATTTCAAGCTTTGATATAAAGCATAAATTATTCAAGCTTTCAAGTTCTGATATGCATGAACTGTTTAAGAAATATGCCAATGGCAATTGTATCGGCTAGACACATATTGAAACATTTTATTGATTAGAATATAATCTTCTAAAATTTTATTGGATTAAGTAGAAATTCCAAACCAATCGTACTTGGTGCGGATTCAGTCTGAGAATGAACAACGCTAATAGTGGGGAAATGTTTTAATATTGTCGGCATATTTTGTCGGGTGACGGCATGAACACAAAATCAGCCGTTCAAGTAAATAATATTGATCAATACAGGGTACAAATGGATGATCACCCAACGTGCCCGTAAGCCAAGACATTTTACTATGGAATATCTGTTCAAACCCTTTTAAATGATAAAGGAAAGTTCGTGGTCTTATGGCTGCTCAGCAAAAGTCAGTATGTCATTTCAAAAATTTATTTTGAATATAAGGGAAGAAATTTCCTGTTATTCCAAATCTCTTCATAACTTTTTTTCATTTGTTGAAGGTTTAGAAGTATAAGAGCATGATTCTTGATTTTGTTATTTAATATGCAAATGTTATACTTGCTGGGCATGTAAATGCTTATTCTTACTTTGAAATTAAATGTTTCAGCGAAAACTAAGCGTGTTGATGGTTCTGGTAAGAACAAAGGCAAAGAGAAGATGAATGAGTAAAGGATATGGATCCTATCTGTAATAGATAGGAGTATTGTAATAATTAACATGTATTAAAGATTTAAAGGTCATAGAATCTGAGAATGTAATAATATGTCTATAATAGCTAGTAATTACTTTCATTTTAGCATGATAAAGTAAATGGATGATGATGAATGTTTAACATAGTGTAACACCATATCTAGGGTTAAAAGATACCCGAATTTGAGGGCATCTCAATTTATTTGTTATGATTCAAAAGATGAGAAACCACTGTGACGCCCCCAAAATAGGTATACATCACACATTCTGAGTCGCCAAATACATGGTACAGAAAACAAATACAAACTTCATTTATATAATACGACAAAACGTAGATGAGAGTTTTAACACGGATAATATCTCGCAGACAATATCCAAACTCAAATGGAGTCCTCATTACAATTATTATCACACTTTTTTATAAAATAGTGAGGACTACTATAGCCATTCTCTCGGACCATCACTCCGTTCCCCGACTAGTCCCAGCTATATTCTCATTTCTTGAAGAAAACAATGAAAACAAAGGGTGAGCTCAACTAGCCCAGTAAAGAATATTATGACTAAGATAATGCATAATAAATTATCGTTAGCCTTGAACAATATTAAACTCATAGAATACAATAGGCAACAAGTTTAACTGCAACAGAACAAACTATACATTAGAAGAGTCAAGTAGAGCATGATATCTACTATCTTCTATGATTTAAAAGTTTATCATTGATATTTTATCGCTGAGACTCAGCTCAATGAATAATCCATATCACTGAATTATCCATGCACTACGGGCCAAGGATATTTATTATTATCACCAATGGTCATGATCATGCCAACAACTGTCCATTAATGCCCTACGAGCCAATGAGGACTTTTACCACATCATTTATAACATTAAATGTCATGATTATACTGAATAATCCCTGGTCATAATCATACCAATCAACAGTCCATCTATGCACTACGGGCCAAAGATGACTTTCATCACAATATAAGCATGATGATAATGACAATGATATAAGAATTCAATTAAATGAAAGCAAAGGATAAATTTTAAAGATTTATAATTCAATTTATCCAGAATTCAATAATGTCCAAATTGTCAACATGATACTGCTTTGTGGAGTAAAATTCAAGAATAATATTGTATCAAAAATAATATGGACAGAATAGTACCCCATGAATAGTACTTCATGAATAGTACCTCGTGAATAGTACTCTGACATAAAAAAATTAAACTTTAACAAGAAAGTTTAGAAAAATATCCTTGTGAAACGATACTAGATGAAGCGCAAATTTCAAGGATATTCTACTAATTTTAAAGAATATAGAAGCAATACTTTAACAAAATAAGTGTAGAATTCGGAATCTGAAATGAAATAATATTACTTACATACTAAAGAGTATGGAAGAAAATATTATTTCTTATGAATATTGAACAGAAATAATATCCCTTACCTTAAAAGGAAAGTACTTCTGACTGGTATAGCGGGAATATTCTTGAAGAAAACTTGCACTGATTTCTACATTCAAAGCTTCCTTAAACTCTAAAGAAATATGCTCAATATTATAGAAGAAGAATTATCTGATTCTGGTGTGATTTTCATTTCTAAACTAAGCATCCTATTTATAGGAGAATGGAAAGATACTATTTAGAATTTATTTCACGGACCAACAGTTGAAAGAATTCACGGGCTGATTTCTTAAAATTCAAAATAATCGGTAGAAAGTTATAAAGCATTCTAGTGTGTGTGTGTGTATATATATATATATATATATATATATATATATATATATATACACACACACACTAGAATGCTTTATAACTTTCTACCGATTATTTTGAAAAATGAGTAAGTGGGGATCCATATACTAAGCAAAATTTATAACAAATACTTTATAAAATACCCCTCTATTTATCTCAATTCACTTGGCTTCACAAAATACATTTTTAATAACATTCATCATTAATATTATAACTCATAATATTAACAACCAGATCATTCTCAAGAAAGAGTGGGCTTTCCGATAAAGATTTCTCCCTATTGGCGCGCAATTAGGTGACCAAACCCCTTTCCTCGATAGAACTTTCTAGACATCGTCAATAATGCAAATAATAATATGAATAACTTTGTCATCTCCATTATTGATTTAATAATATAAAATATTGTGACAATAATTGAATCAATAACATGAGATACTATACAGCAATTACTGTTGCAATAATTGAATAAAATTGAGCGACTTCTCACGTAAGCATCAATAATAAAAAATAATGTACAATACCGTGTGCTACTATGCAACCACGCGTATTACTGTACTTTTATCACCGGGTATCTCAACAGTTAACGATAAAACTCTCGCCGTTATTTTTATAAAAAGATATTTTTGTCGTTTTCTAACTCCGACAATAATTCTGTTGTGAGGTCCACCGATGATTGTGTCGTCGTACGAATATTCCCTGTTAAAATGAATATTCCCCGACCAATTGAATATTTTATAAAAACTTGCTTACTTTGCAAAATTTAGAAATATTACCCACAACTATAACATTATATCAAATCCACACCATAATATTCCAAAATATATTTCGAGAAATTAAATCTTTATTCATAAAAGTTGGGGTCTTACAACCACC
This sequence comes from Panax quinquefolius, assembly GCA_020205615.1. Classification (NCBI taxonomy): domain Eukaryota; kingdom Viridiplantae; phylum Streptophyta; class Magnoliopsida; order Apiales; family Araliaceae; genus Panax; species Panax quinquefolius. The sequence continues at coordinate 145,482,016 of CM035155.1, read as the reverse complement.
ATCAATAACATATGTTCAAAATATCAATGGTCGAGATTAAAAAGAGGAATGCGGGGTCATCTAGTATTACTAGCTAACGGAGTCTTTTCACAATTTGGATCATTATTCCCCCAAGTCAACACATAATTATTCAACTTATTTAAACAGTATACTAGTAATATAAGTGGACGAGTAGCAAAAAATTAGTCAAAATTACAAATCCAAGTGATCATCAATTTTGAATGTCATAATTTCAACCTAGATAAGAATTATATTATACAAACCTACTAAATAATACTTCAATTCCACACACACACACACACACACACACACACACACACACACATATATATATATATATATGAGATATATGGTATATAACACTTAGTAATTTTTTTACCCCACCAAGTAAATCAAAATACTATACATCATCCTTAAATTGGCATCAAGGAAGAAAAATACACAATTAATCAACCAATGTGTTACAAATAACCAGCAAGTCTTCACACCTCAAAATCGCCGCGGTAATTTTTCAATTATAGTTGAAGATATGTTTAATTCTATTTCTATAAATTCTTTTCACGATAATATTGACATGGATAATATTGGTGCTTATGATATTAATCAATCGCTTATTAATGATTTAAAAAACTCCATATGAGGGTCATATTTTTCCAGTATCCAAGTGGCGAAAGAATTTTATAGAACATATGCACGTAGTAGTGGATTTGAAATAAAAATTGGGGCAAATCATAAATATACTCATTCCAACAATTTGTTCAACAAACGTTTTACATGTAAGAAAGCTAGAAAATCAATTGAAAGAAAGAAACAAGACGTTGATGAAGTTGATGGTAGTAAGGTCAAAATAAAAAGGAATTTTATAGGTCACACAATGTGAAAAGCTAGAATATTTTTTGTTCATCTAAAGAAAGAAGATACGTGAAAATTTTCAAAAATTGAGTTGACTCATAATCATGATTTAGTGACTTCGAGCAAGAAAATCTCATTGAAACACGAAAAAATATAATTCCTGTTGCTCAAACTTTAATTGAAACTTTAAACAACGCTGGAGTTAGGCCAAGTAAAATAATGAATGTTTTTAGTGAAATAAGAGAAGGGTTAGAAAATGTAGGTTTCAGTGATAAGGATATTCTGAACTTCGTGCGAGATATAAGATGTGACATAATAGATTCAAACGATGCCCAAGCAGCATTGTAGTCCCTAAAAAATATTTCTGCAAAAAAATCATCTATTATTTTTTGATATCAAATGAGATGAAGATAATCGCATCGCATGCATTTTTTGGATAGATTACTAATCAATCATAGCTTACAAAAATTTTGGGGATGTAGTGACATTTGATACTACTTATCGGACAAACAAGTATTCCATGTCGTTTATTAGGTTCACGGAGGTAAATCATCATTATCATTCCATCTTATTTAGTTTTGCACTAATTAATGATGAAACATATGATACTTTTATATGATTTTTTGAAACTTGGCTTCAAGCGATGAAAAACAAGGCACCAGTTACCATGATAACTGATCAGGACAAATTTATGAATAATGCGATTGTTGGGGTTCTTCCAAAAACACACCATGCACTTTGCAGATTACATGTTATTAATAAGTTTTCAGAGAAATTACATACATTTTATGATGAGTGCCCAATATTTAAAGATGATTTTAAATGGTGTGTGTATAAATCATTGTTTGTTGCGAATTTTGAGGAGCAATAGAAAAAACTAATGATAGATTATGAGCTATATGAACATGATTGGTTCCAACCACTTTATGAGGTTAAGAACAAATGGATTAAGGCGTACACAAAGAATTTTTTACAGTGGGAATGAAGACTACATACAGAAGTGAGGGAATGAATAGTTTATTTGATGACTATGTGATTGCGACAATGAGTATCAAGGAATTTATCGTAAACTCAAAAAAACCCTTGAGAGGCATGTTTATGAAAGATGGAAATGTTGACTATGAAACTTATCATCGGATGTGAACTATGACGCTTGAATCATTGTTTAAAACGCATGGAGCGACTGTTTATACAAATGAGATGTTCAGATGCTTTCAGATTGAGATAGTAAAATCTCATAAGTACATAATGCAAAAGCTTCAACATCTAACAACACCGAATATGAAGTTGTATGCAGTGTATACGACAAACACCATTGAAGAATCAAATTGCTACTTTATTGTTATCAGTAATGCTCAAATTGGAGATAGAAATTGTAATTATCAAAAAATTAAACATTCTGATATGCTTTGTAGATACATTCTAAGACTTATGATTGCCAAAAATATTAAAAAGATACCAAATAAATACATTTTAAACTGGTGGTGTAGAGATGGCAATAAAGCTAAATTTGAATTACCAAAGATTTTTACTGAAATGTCCAATTATGAGGAATCTCAAATGATGAGGTAAAATTATTTGGTGGCGCTACTCTTACGATTAGCTTCTATCGGACCATGCTCAATTAATGGTTTTAAACATGTTGTACAGTTGTGCATTGACAATCAACCTATCCTTAAGAAATTTGACCTTTATGAAATTAATGTAATAGAGGTTCTAGAAATTTAAGTAGAAGATGATGAACTTGTTAAAGATAGCTGGAGATTTGAGAGATTAGAGATATCTGGAGGCCCGATAGATTAAAGAATGAAAACTCTAAAGAGATTAAAGATTAAAGATTAAAGGTTATGAGAGATTGATGGTAGGTAGACTCAAATTTCTGATAGAAAAGATAACAGTTAGAATATGAAAAGACCTGATATCACTTCCCTTTAATTTTTCATAGAAGGACATGTGTCAAGAGACTATTGATTGCAAGTTACTTCAAAAACTGTAAATTTATAGCTGTAACTTATCAGCTTAATAGGTTCACTTACCTTTTGAGAGCGTGAGCACCAATCGCCTTCAGATTGATCACTCTAACTTCTTATATCGTAGAGTAACTTGATGACACTATTTTAACTCTACGATCTTCTATCTGCTCAACGATCAACTTTTGAGAATAAGCTTCAGTCTATGACCTTGAATACTATGATATCAAATAATAGACATGATCTTCTTTCCTTCTTTATAAGTTGATTATCACATCTTCATTTAGATTGAATCTTTCATTCCAATCTTCTTATGCTCATCAAAGATCAAAATTCTGAGAAATCTCTAGCTCACTTGCTACTGGATGGTAAATAATGATCTTGAGTTTCTCTGATTAATATCTCTGAGAGAGAGAGAGCTCTGGTTCTGCTTCTTTGTAGGATTATTGAGTTCTCATGGTTGACATTAAGAATTCTACAACCTTCTTGACTAGTACTGCTGTAAGACCCCGAATTTTACGAAATAAAAGTATTCAATTTTTATAATTATTTTTCTATTTAGTAAATGGTTAAATTGATAAAGAATCTGATGTCTGGCGTGGTTGCATAGTAGCACACGGTATTGATTATTGATGCTTATGTGAGAAGTCACTCAGTTATACTCAATTATTGCTACAATAATTATTGCATCATATCTCTCATATTATTGATTCAATTATTGTCACAGTATCATCTACATAATATTTTATATATTATTAAATCAATAATTGAGATGACAAAGTTATTTATATTATTATTTGCAATATTGACAATGTCTAGAAGTTCTATCAAGGAGAGGTTTTGTCACCTAATTGCGCGCCAATAAGGAGAAATCCTTATCGGAAAGCCACCTCTTTCCTAGGAACGACCTGGTTGTTAAATATTGTGAGTTATAATATTAATGATGAATGTTATTAAAAATCAAATTTGAGTTCGGAGTTGAATTTGGAGACGCGGACGTGATATTTGAGTCCGAAACGATGAAATTAGTAGAAAATAGACTATAAAGACAAAATTTGTAGGGGTTGACTTTTTGGTCAAAAAAGTCAACAGTTGACTTTTTCAGAAAAAGTCAAACTTCAAAATTTCAAAAATGAAATTTTTGAGAAAAATATTTCCATTGTGTTGGGATTGTTAGTGTTAGTGGAAATCGATATTTATCTCGATAATAATTGTTGTCTGGAGGTTATATTGACCAATTGGGTAATTAATCGAATAAATGAGCAATTAATTGCTATTAATTCACATGATTATAACTATTTGTTCACATGTGTATACTATTGATTCACATTCATGTACTATTAGGGGAGTTGGTGCAAGATTGATAATACTTGCATGACTAAGTTAAAAATATAGGTATAGATGGAGGTACTTTACTGTAATTAGTATTTTCACATGATTATAACTATTGATTCACATGATGAACTATTGATTCACATTATTTACTATTAGGGGAGGTGGTGCAAGTTTGATAATACTTGTAGGTCTAAATTAAAAATGAAGAAAAAGAGGAAGGTATTATACTGTAATATTTCGAGCCCCAAAACGTGCAATTATTGAAACTATATTTTCGTATAAATAGAAGCTCATTTTTCCTTTATTTCTCACCAATTCACTAAAGTTATAGAGCAATTATTATAGAGAGAAATTATAGAGAGAAAGAAGAAGAGAAGTCTGCTACCTCACTATTCTAGTATCCAGTCTTCTTTTGAGGTAAGGGGTATTATTTCTTTCGTATTCATGAAGAGAGATATTGTTATTCCATTCCTTATTATTCTGTTGGAATAACCTATATATGCGGACTACCGTATACATGGTGAAATTCTTCTGTTATTTCATTCTTTATTATTATGTTGGAATATCCTATCTGTGCGGATTACGCATGACCTGGTTCTATTCTTTATTATTCTGTTGGAATAACCTTTCTGTGTGGTCTATCGCATGCCTGGTGAATTCTATTGTTATTTCATTCTTTATTATTCTTTTGAAATATCCTGTCTGTGCGGATTACGCATGACCTGGTTCCATTCTTTATTATTACATTTGGAATATCCCGTGCATCTTTGATTACGCATGTACGTGGTTCCATTCTTTATTATTACATTGGGAATAACTTGTTCATGTCTTGGTCTACCGCATGCATGGTGAATTCTTACATTATTCCATTCTTTATTATTACATTGGAATAACTTTTGTCTATGTGGACTACTGCATGCATGGTGAATGATCCTTCGTATTCATTACTTATTAAATTGTGGAAATGATCTGTCTACGTGGATTACCGCATGGCGGGTGAAAATCCATTTGCAGTTTGGTAATTTTTCTGACCCTCAAAAATTCTTGAAAATTTTGAAATGATAATTTGACGAGTTTTCTATATTGTGTCCAAAGATGGCAATTTTTGGATGTATAGATTAAGAATTATGGATTTTATGGGAAAAGACTATTTTAAAAGTAAATCCTTATAACTCCTTGTGGTTAACTCCAAAATTGATGAAATTTTTATTGGGAGTACATGTATATAACAGGAGTATACCCTGTAAAATTCAGAATTTTTAGACAAAAGTACAATTTATGATATATGTCTAAATATTCGATAGTTTTGGCCATATGAAAAATAGTAAACGAGTTTTAAAAATTCTGAGAAAAATATATGTTCAATATGGGACTATATTCTGTTAAATCCCAAAAAAGAAATATTTTTGGGACTGAGTTGGTATTTTTCATGAAAATGAACTAGTTATGAGTAAATGAATTAAATATGTTATGTGAAGTAACAAAATTGGAAAATAGGATTTTATAGCTTGAGAATCCTATATTGGGTATATGCAGATTTTTGATGAGGGATTTGATCATTGGTGATGAAATCTTATGAGTATGTCATTTTTGAATGATTAAATGCATTATTTGGTAAAGTGTAAACAATTGAAATAAATTGTTTATAAGTTTAAGAAGTGATTAAAATATTGTTATAATATTAATAATATTAGATTATGAGTTTATTAAGTGATTGATAATATTTGGATAAATTTAAAGTCTTTAATAGTTATCCTTGTTTTCGTTTGATTAATGCTTATATCATTGTCATCATCCTCATGCTTATATTATGATGAAAGTCATCTTTGGCTTACGTGCATAAATGGAATGTTGATTATTGGCTTTATAGTTGTATATTTTTGGCTTACGTGCAAAGATGGACTGTTGATTATTGGTTTTATAGTTGTATATCTTTGGCTTACGTGCAAAGATGGACTATTAATTATTGGTTTTACAGTTGAATATCTTTGGCTTACGTGCAAAGATGGACTGTTGATTATTGGTTTTGTAGTTGTATATCTTTGACTTACGTGCAAAGATGGACTGTTGATTATTGGTTTTACAGTTGTATATCTTTGGCTTACGTGCAAAGATGAACTATTGATTGATGAGTATCTTTGGCTTATGTGTATAGATAAACTATTTATTGGTATGATTATGACCAGGGATCATTTGGTATAATCATGACCCGTAATGTTATAGATGATATGGTAAAAGTCCTCATTGGCCCGTAGTGCATTGATGGACAGTTATTGGTATGATTATAACTAGGGATTATTCGGTATAATTATGACCATTGATGATTACATGAATATCCTTGGCCGTAGTGTAGGGATGATTCGATGATGTGGATTATTTATTAAGCTGAGTCTCAGCGATAAAATATTGATTATACATTTTTAATTCGTAAAAGATAGTAGATATCATGCTCTACTTGACTCTTCTAAAATCTGATTGTATGTCTTTGGCTTTGTAGTGCAAAGAATAAATTGTTAATGAATATCTTTGGCTGTAGTACAAAGATGAATTTATTAGTATGATTATGAGCAGGAATTATGATTTGGTATAACCATGATTTTTTATGTTTCAGGTGATGAAAATTATCTTCGTCCTGAGTGCGAAGAGGAATTTAGAATCACAATTATGATTATGAGTTATTCATATGATTGTGGACATGAATTGTCGATTGATGTTACAGGGATAAAACATTATTGGTGGACTTTTAACATGGAGAAGATAATAGACCTGATGGTCTATTTGAATCTTTTAATGGATTGCTCGTTCCACTGCAACTATGGTTGAAAAGTTTTATCATCTACCATATGTTCTAAAGCTCTGATTTATTATTGACGAAGGCTATTGATAATTTAATTATCTTTAGTCATGATATTCTTTAATGGGATATTTTGTGCTCACCCTTTGCTTCACAATTCCTTTCAGGTAATAAGAGTGTAGCTGGGTCGAGTGGGGATAACAGGGAAATAGTGTGATGGTCCGAGACTGTCGAAGTTTCTCAATACATTATAAAACGGCATGATCTGCAACAGATAATTGTATTGAGGACCTAAGATGTGTGTGTTGTATTTTATACGTCACTTAATAATTGATTTTGGCGAACAACAATAGGGTGATGAGAACCCGACTTTGAAAGCGTCAAAAGTGCACCTCATTAGAATGAATATGATAGTAATCTTCTCGTTCTTCTTTGGGGTCTTAAAATATTTGCTGTTGTATTTTATATGGCATTGTAACAATTTGAGTTTGGATACTGTCTACGAGACAATATTGTATTAAAACTCACAGCTTATCTGTTGTTGTACTCTGCATGACAGTTCAACAATTGTATAAATGAAGTTTGTATTTGATTTTTATAGAGTGATATCTGGAGACTCAAAATGGGTCATGTGGACCTATTTTGGGGGCGTCACAACTGCGATAGTCATGTCTGGTTCTAAGACTTTGGCTTCTGCAATCGTAGTGTTCTTCTCTTCTACGACTTAAGAGGTCCTGCTCTGAGATTTCTACAAGTTGAGCTGCGTTACTCGGATAACCTTGATCATTCTCATTAAAGATGGAATAAGAGACTTCCAAGATCATAGAGAATCTTTGATAAACATTCCATAGATTTATCTTTCCATAGAATGTCCTAGAGATTCCAATATCTTCAGAGAAACTGCTTAATTCTTGAATGGATTCTAGCCTCTGATATTCCAGAGAGATTATCTCCAAAGACAATTAAAGAATCTTGGCTTTGCAACTGACATAACTCTTTGATAAAAACTAAGAGCTTTGAGCATTCACTTGTAGAGAAATCATTTGAAATCAGTGGGTCTTGATACCTGCAAATTCAGTCATTTTCTATTTTGGTACCCATAATTGTTTGGGTCTTGATATATTAGTTTTCTTAGGAACCCAAATATTCCAGATTTGGGTATACATTATGCATTACAATAACAGTATAAGGCTCATATATCCATATTCATGGCAATTAAAACATTTAATATGTTGCATGGGGGACTGTGTGTATGTGGACATCTTCTTACATGGAACTTGTGTGGAGAATATGCTTTTCTTCTGGGTTGAAACTCTTTCTGCTTTTACATTGTTATAAGATTTTGAACTTTCGTAGAGTAAGGACCAACTCTACGATTTGCACTTGGTTGGTTCGCGGAGTTAACTTTGCCAGACTGTACGACCTTTCGAGGTTCAGTTGTAGATTTGATTTATACTCTATGGGAAAAAGCACAGAGAAATGTGTGGCCTATTATTCTTTGGAACATTAAACCGGTCAACATAAGTTGGACAACTTGAAATACTAAGCTTAATAACCTCTTTGGATTTCACAAATACAACAACTATATTGAAAGGAAATGTGCTTATTATTGTTAGTTTCCATTGATTTTTCCACATCCGAAGTAGAATATAAATCTCCAAACTCCAGACCTGATCTATCAGAGATAGATCTTTGACTGGTGATCAGTTTAGTTCATTTATGAGAAAGAACAATTCCACATTTAGATTGTCATTTATAAATCCTCTATCTCAGAGGTAAGAGTATAATTTCTTTGTGCATTATCTTCAAATATCTTTCTCAAATTTTAATTCTCAGCCTAAAACATGGATAAGGAGACAACATTTTGTAGAGTAGTTTCTAGCTCTACTTGCACTTTCTCTTTCTCCTATTGAAGAAGAGAATGATTATTTGATAGAACACTGAGCCACTTCATATATTGATTCAAAACAAAAATTATATCATACAAAGCTATTCTACAATTATTAATATTATCACTAAGAGAGTTTAAGTTAAATACCTCACTGATGTTAATTTTTGGACAATCAGTGGTTCTACCTGAATCTTCATATAATGTCATCAGGCAGAGATTGGAAACTTCAGAATCGTCATCAGCATCATCATGATCATCATCTGATGCATCTTCAGTTTTAACTTTTGCATTATCTTTTGACTTCATAGAGGATCACTTAACAAGGCTTAAGTTTATAGGTAAACGAGTTACTATAGAACATCTTAATAGATATATCGAGCAGATTCTTTGGTCAACATCTTCAGTAGGTGGATTAGATGGATTTTCTACTATCTTTTTCGCCCTGGGGACATGAGTTTTTGCTTATGCAGGTAATGTCTAGGCAGAATTGGGTGCTTTAGACACCTGACTCGATTGTGACCCTCTCCATTGCATATGTTGCAGTGCATATTCCTTACTTTCCTTGACACCCTAACCACTTTACCACTTCTATTTTCTCCATCTTCCCACTGCTCTTTTCTTCTTAATCTTTGTGTCCTTCCCTTCAACTTCGTTTTCATAGGTGGAAGCAATAATATATCACAGTCAGTAGAGTCCCAAAAATCTTCCACATTCAATAATTCTAAGGTACGAGAATAAGTTTTAATGTAAGTGTCCCTAGTGTACCAGTGAGCCACATAATCTATTAGGTTTCAATAGATAGAATGAATTGCCCTAACAACATGAGAACAAGAGATTCCTGTTAAACCCCACACCCTACATACACAAATTTTCTCCCCAAGGTTAATAGTGTATCCTCCTCTCCCTCTCTCCTTCACTTGGAACTTTGACTGTCCATCCCATAAAGCTTCACAATTTCCAGAGTTTAAGATAGCTGCATCCAATTTCTTCTTAATCATTGGGCAGATTAAGTCTTTAGTCTTTAATATTGCATCTCTTTTTTGGTGTAACCTCACCATATTTTGATCATGTATCTCAGCTAACATGTGTAACACTGGCATATATCTTGCCTTTATGATTTATGCATTGAAGCACTCATACATGTTATTCTCCACACTGTCAGGCTTTGAGTGAGTCTCAAAGAATGCCTTGGACCGAACCCTGGGATCTTGCTCTGGGAGTTTATCATATGCAGGAGTTGATAACCTTTTAACCGCTCTTATTTCCCTTTTGTGTGGTAAAATATGAGTTGCCATGGATGCCTCCCAAAATATTTCTTTAAGATTTTGGGAAGGATAATTCTTCCTTCAATTTGTATAGATGTGACTTACACAATTTCTATGCTCTGCATGAGGAAGAAGATCCTGAATAACCCCTTTCAATCCCTGAAAATATCAATTATTAGATAAATGTACATGCCCACAATTTCAAAAATAAATAATGACTTGGATTGTAGTTATTAACAAATATTAACATAGATTATATCCTTTTGTTGGACAGATATTAAAGTTAGCCCATAGCCATCTCCCAAAGTATGATCAGACACCACCAACTGCATGAACCAAGTCCAACTTTTATAATTCTCACTCTCCACCACCCTCATAGCTATAGGAAACATCTGATTGTTTCCATCCCTGACCATTGCACATAGAAGCTGTCCACCATACATTATTTTCAGAAAACAGTCATCCAAGTCAATAACAGGTGTAGATCCTCCTTTCCAAGACTTTTCAAAGGATCATAACAAGCATAAAATCTCTTAAATCTAGGCACATCTTCGGGATTCAATCTTGTTAATTTTATGTCAACTGTGTTATTCTTATTACTTTTAAGTATCTCATCCCCAAAGTACAACACCCTTGCATAATGATCATTCATGACCTGTTGAATTCCTTACCATGCTAACTGTCTAACCCTCATGCACTTCACCTCTATAACATACAACTGTAGTTTCAACTTTATCTCTTCTTTCATTTCCCTTGATTTCCAGTTAGGATTCTTCCGAATCCTATTCCCATAGTGCTCAGCCAAGTAACTGATTGTAGCCAGCTTATTTTTGAAGATTATGTTACAACTTTGAATGTCTAAGATAGACTTAACTGGCCATGTATCAATCCCTTATATGTAATTAGTCCATAATTTCCATGGACATCCTTTTTCACACCTAACCTGACATCTTTTGGAATTATTGATTGAATACAATAATTTCCTCCCATTTGCAATGTATTCTCTTATGGCATCTTTAAACTCCCTAATACTGGAAAATATTATGTACTCTTTAAATTTTATTAACTTCTTTTTTATTTTCTTGTTATAAACCTCAATTGCCTTTCTTTTTTCTTTACTAGGGGGAGGCCCTACATAGCAAACATCCTCATCTTCATCACTGCTATCAGAAAGAGACCTCAACACATCACTATTCTTATATTCACTTTACCATGATGCATCCTCTGAATCACTCTTCACATATTCACTGCCCTCACCATTATTCCCAAATTGTTATCCCTCTATTTCATTCATTTATGGGTCATGTACTGCCACATTTTCTTCCTCATTTTTAGGCTCATCCTCACCCTCTTCATCTCCATCATTCCCTTCACCTCCCTCATCTCCCTGATTTTCTCCTTCATCTCCCTCATTTCCTGCCTCATGTTCCTCATCCTCTAACTCGGTGTTTACATCCTCCAACTCTGTGTTCTTTTTCATCTCCTTCTTATAGTCCCTAGCCATCCTCCTAGCTTCTACTAATTCTTCATCACTACAGTCTTCATCAAAATCATTATCAGAGGTATTTTTCTCAGAACATTCCTCCTCAACTGCCCTTTGTTTACCCCTTTTGGACTTGCTTTTAGCATTCTTGTTGACATTCTGACATTTGCTACTCGGGCTAAATACACTTTTCCCACTCTACTCGACCTCAGTTTACAAATACATCACTTAACCGAAAAATTTAACAATTGAGTCAGTAAACTAAAAATATTTATTAAATCATTACAAAATTCGTTAAATGAATTAAATTTTAACAGAAGCCTTGCATGTGATTTGCATATGTGTGAGAGAAATTATTTTTTTACATATTTGTCTATATAATCCGCCAAGGTGGAAAACTTATAATATTTTAATACTAAAATTAAGTAAATTTGGGTTAAACCAAAATTAACATTTTAATTTTCTAATAACAAATAACATAATCAAACAAAAAAACTCTCTCTCCTCATTCTTACTTCATCTTCTTCCTTTATCTGTTTAGTGAGAGAACACCATCATTATTCTCAAGATCCATCACTACTTAAATTAGTGAGAGAAACCCATTTTTACCCCCAAATTAGAGATAAATTCATTGCTTCTCACTCTAAAATGATATTAGAGAAAAAAAACCTTCAATTTCTTTCTCATCATCCACCTTAGCCGCCGCCGCCGCCGCCACCACCCTCCACTGTTGTTGCCACCACTTCAAATCAGAATGGATCAATGGATAACATTTTAATGAGAAGTTATGCTCTTAGAATCATATAATTCAAGATACATAGATGTATTAAAACCAAAACACCAACATGGAAGAAAAACAAAAATAACAACCCTAAAAAGAAAACCAATCTTCTTCTTCGCCCATCTGCACGATGACATGTATTTTGAAGCAAAATCAATGATTGAAACTAGACCCATTTCAATGAAATAATTTTCCTATTTCAAAACCTTATTTGCTAACTTAATTTTCAGAAATCGAATTCACTTCTCTATAGCCAATAACCCAATCATATCCCCAATTTGTAGAACCTATATCAAAACCCGACATACAAAAAAATTATAAATTAACATCACCACCCAACATATGAAAAAAAGAAATTTGATCAGCTGTTCGCAATCGAGATCGGAAAATGGAGGTTTCGCGATGGCATCAAGTTCGAATTAAAGGGTATCATCTGGGTTTTATGAGGATTGAATTGTGAGAGGTTGATATTTATTATTTACAACCATTCAGATCTTAGCTTTGTTTCTTTTCTAAGTTGTCTATATTTCACTGGATTTGGTTGGAAGAAAATGAATTTAGTGATGATGCCCGACGCCGATAATGGATGTGTTCGGTAAGAATAGAATGAAGAAAAATGGAGTAGAGAGATCAAAGTTGCCAAAATTTTCTTTTTATGTTCTTACATTAAGCTTTAATTTTTTCTTTTAGTTTTCTTTTAATTCTTTCTAATCTCGGTAGTAATTTGTTTTTAAATATTATAATAATTATAATAATAGTAATAATAATAATAATAATTATAAATAATATAATATAATATAATTATAATTATAATTAATATAATATAATTATAATTATAATATAATTATTATAAAATAATAATAATAATAATAATAATAATAATAATAATAATAATAATAATCCCTCCATTTCAAAATATTAGATAATTTTATATTTTTAAAGTGAACTTAAAATATTTAAAATTAAAAAATATGAATTTATTAATTTTATATAAATACATTCGTAAAAATTATACATTAATATTATATTTTATTATTAATTAATTTTATTTATTTATTTTATTATTAATTTTATTATTTGTTATGTATATTTATTTGATTTATATTTTTTTTAACTATTTGTTATAGAATTGAGTATAATTTAATTTAATTAGTTATTCAACTCAACTTTTCTCTCCTTGTCAGCATGTGACACATAAATTTGCTGTTAATATTTTAACAGAGTAGACGATTTTTCAAATTTTTGTAAAAAGATTACAATTCAATGAGTTGACCCTAAAAAATTTCAGTCCAGTAATGTATTTATAAATCGAGGTCAAGTAGAATGAAAAAAAATTTGTATTTAACCCTTTTTTACACCTTCTATCACTCATATTCTCCCCAGCCACATTGTCCACACCCTCACCCTCACCCTCACCCTCACCCCTCACCCTCACCCTCACCATCATTTTCCCCAATCCATTTTCAGCTATATTTTCATCCGTATTACCAACAACATTATCAACCACAGTTTCATCCACATTTTTAATCACATTCTTAGCCACAGTTTCATCAACATTTCAAGCACATTATCAGTCACATTAATACTATTATGCCCATCAAATATGGAAGTTTGATCAGTATTATATGGTAATACATGGTCTACATAGACATCAATTACACCATGTGGCAAATAATTATTAACTATATCTCTTATACAAGCATCGTCATAAACAATTCTAACCCCATTTTTAATATTTAATCCATCAGTTTAAAAATAAACACTTGATTTAGGATGATAACTAAGTTCAGTAACTAACTCATTAATAGCATCCATACAAATATAATCAGCATCTATATGTGGCATATGATAAACATTACCTCTCACATAGCCACATAAAGGACCATATATGAATTTTCTACCATAGTGTACATTAAAGTGCACAACAATATTCATCTGTAACAAATTAATAAATAAAACACATGCAAAACAAAGCATAAGTTGAAGAAATGAAAATAAATATAGAGCATACATGTGGGGACAAAAGAGGACCAAAATTTAGTAGAGAAGGATTTTATAAATCTTAAAACAAGAATTAATAAAGAAAAAGACAAAAAAGAACAATGAATACATGATCAATCTAGGGTTTAAAAACAAAAGGACAATACGACAACAAATAACACAAAAAGAATCATCAAAATTAGATAAGGGGACAAAAGGGAACCAACAGATAGGACATACTTGTCGCTCGTTACTTGATATCGAGCATCAAACGAGTTTTAACCAACGTGAATCACGCAAAATAATTGATTTTGTTTAGAAACAGAGTTCAATCGAACAACTCGTTGTTCTTTGCTTAGCTTTTCAATTGATCGATCACTTTGGAAGGACTGACTTAGGGCTCGGTTTGCTTCATCGATCAAACTTGAAACAAATGACGATTAACTTGTTTCTTGGCTTCTAATAGACATGTGGGTCCATCAACTAGTATTTGGTTGGGAGATTTTCCCTCCATATCCACGTGATGAAGGCCACATGTAATGATCTGTGTCACAACAGAAAAATTTTATACGTTTGCAGTTTATGTGTTCATTTTCGTCTAAAGTCAAAAGACTTGACGGATTTTCTAATGTTTTGTAAATAAACAAAAGTATAGTGAGTTGACTGTAAAAAAAAAAAAGTTGAGTGATTACGATTGACCTAAGATAGAGTGATCGAAAAAGTATTTATCCCGATTTATATATTGTGTAGGGTTTCCTAATTCAATATCAACCTTGATATTCACCAGATTTGTGTTTGGATTATGGCGCAAAATTTATACAGATGTTTCATTCAAAGAACATCTACTATATATATAATAATTCTTTGTTCAACCGTAATTTTGTTCTTTAGCGTTAAAAACAAGTAGCAAGAATTTAATAGCCTTGTATGCAGGGATGTGATGGGGAGCAAAATCTATATCATATCGTAATAAATGTTGCTAAATGTTGCTGATGAGGTGATGAGCAGCAGTAGATTCCAAAAAGCAATTTTGAATAAAAATCATCTAACTTTATTTTATATTTTACTTAATTTTTTTAATTTTAAATTAACGTAAATTAATTTGATTTTAATCCATACAATAATGATGATAAATACTTCAAACAATATCAATACAAGATTTATATGATAAAATTAATTTGATTTATAAGATTTTTACAAGATTTATATGTTATTTTAAAAAGGGTTAAATACACTAATTATATTACATAAAGTATTACCAAATTTATAATTTGGTGTTCAAAGTAATTAAATTTATAAATTGCTATATAAACTATATAATTGCATATAATGTCAACCCTAAAATTAGTCTTTGGCGGAAATTGGTTGGAATATCCGACCTAGATGGTGACCCGTTTGGAATTGATTGGTTTTATACAGTTTGACCGTATTCAAATACGATTTGACATCATTAAAAAAATATTTCTAAATACAATTAATTCCAAATTAGAATACTTCTAAATACAACTAACCCCAAAATAACATAATTCTAAAAGCAATTTATATTAACAATAATAACTCATTTGAAGAAAATATTTAATTATTAATAAATAATCTCATTTGAATATTTATTTTCTACTCAAATGGTCTCGCAAAATACAAAATTTTTATTTTAAAAATCAAAATAAATTTAGATCACAATTAATTTTACTTAAATATATATAGGAAGAAAATCATGATACTTTTCTTAAATAAAAAACTCTTAGTAATGGAGTATATGTTCAGAATTCAAAATCATGCCTTTTTTGGTAATTCCAAAATATCTCCAATTTATCTAAATGTTTCAACTAGTGTAGATTATCCAACATGCGATGCAAAAATCAAGATCAACACTTTGTCATGTCGAAATTGAAATCTATTAATTATACTAAAACACAATACATCACACAATAGCTTGATACATATCCTCCTCAAATATTAATACATGTTCTGTCTAATTAATGTTCCTTAAGACCCTTAACAAAAATGCCCAACTAACATAACAAATGAGGTTGAAACAAACCTAAATTTATTTCCCTAAATCTGAAATTAACTATTCAAATATGGCATCTAAAATAAAATTTAAATAACAAATAATATCAATCATAACTTACTATGTTAATTTTATAATCTCCAAAATCTACTATTTTTCTAAACATAATTATTATATCCAAAAATCACTATTTTTCTAATATTATATCATTCATAATTATACCATACATTATATCATACATGTATGATATAATATTATAATACACGTAGGATATAATATTATAATACATGTATATAAACAAAATAATAAAATTACTACCTATCTAAAACTATGTGGATATTTACTAATTAAATTATATTACAACATAATATTATACTGATTTAAAATATTTAAAACAAAATTAAAATAACAAATAATATCATTCATAACTTACTATGTTGATTTTATAATCCCTAAATCATTACTTTAAAATTACTACTTTTGAATCCCACATTAATATTTTGATTTTATAATTTCATAAATCACTACAAATCTAAACTGCATTACGATAATGTTAACTCGTTTACAATATTATCATTACTAATTTAATTATTATCTCCTAAAATCACTACTTTGTTAATCCCAAATTAATATTTTGAATTTATAATCTCCTAAATCAATATAAATCTAAATTGTTTTGGTAATGTCAACTGCTACGATATTATCATTACTAATTTAATTATTATATCCTAAAATCACTACTTTGTTATATTATCATTATGAGCTATTATCATTACTCTCAGTTATTTAACCTAATTTTATTTCTATAAATACAACATAATATTATACCATTTATAATTATATTACAACATTATATTATACGATTTTAAAATATTTAAAATAAAATTAAAAGAATAAATAATATCAATCATAACTTACTATGTTAATTTTATAATCCCCAAAATCTACTACTTTTAAAAACATAATTATTATATCCTAAAATTATTATTTTTCTAATATTATACCCTTCATAATTATACCATAAATTATATCATACATGTATGGTATAATATTATAACACATGTATATAACAAAATAACAAAATCACCACCTATCTAAATCATGCAGATATTATCATTACTAATTAAATTATATTACAACATAATATTATACCATTTATAATTATATTAAAACATAATATTACACGATTTAAAACATTTAAAACAAAATTAAAATAACAAATAATATCAATCATAACTTACGTACTATGTTGATTTTATAATCCCCTAAATTGCTATATTTTCAATCTAAACGGTTTTATATTATCGTTACTTAATTATTATCTCCTAAAATCACTACTTTTTAATCTCACGCTAATATTTTAATTTTATAATTCCATAAATCACTACAAATCTAAAAATTTGTTTTGATAATGTTAAATGTTTTAATATTATCATTACTAATTTAATTATTATCTCCTAAAATCATTACTTTTTTAATCCTAAATTTAATATTTTGAATTTATAATCCCCTAAATTACTACAAATCTAAACTGTTTTGGTAATGTCATTTGTTCTGATATTATTCTTTTTAATTTAATTATTATCTTTTAAAAGCACTACTTTATGATATTATCATTACTGCTGAATGACACTTCTGTCTCTCCAAGTTACCACCCATTTTTAAAGTCGTCTCTAACGTTCAATTATTGTCAGTTAGGTCCTTAAAATGACATTTTGTTGGCATTTTCCGTTCATTTAGCCCAATTTAATTGATTCTATATTATTATTATTATATTAGATTTGAAAATAATTATCGGGTTGAGGTCAAACTAGGCTGACGGAACGGTAATGCCAACAAAATGTCATTTTAAGGACCTAACTGACGAAAATTGAACTTTAAGGACGACTTTGAAAATGGGTGGCAACTTGAAGGGACAAAAGTGTCATTCAGCCGAAATTGAGCTATTATCATTATTCTCCGTTAATTAACCTAATATCTCCTTATAAATACATACCAACTATTATGCAACAACTCATGCTACAAACAATTCTAAATACTTTTGAAAGTGCAAATGACTTATATGGAGACCTTCAGATTATGGTGACAGTGCATTCAATGGGAAGGACTATGGCTTCATTTTGTGGACTATATCTCACGGTGTTTATATTTATGGCTTCTTCATCTATTGTATTCTATTATCTGGATTATAGCTTTGCATGATTTGTTAAGTACTAGCATCCGATAAATCATTTTCATCATCATTAATAATTTTTTTGGCATTATAATAATACTGTGACAATTGCCAAAAAGGGATAAATTAAAAACTAATGAGACAATGTATTCGTTTTTAACTATAACATTGTGTTATGTATGATGCAGTGTTATACTGCAATGTTTTTGGACACGATGTTTGTTTAACATGTAATTTCTCTTAAGGTTCGAGGACCGAAACTGGGACATTCTTTATATGTTTCTCCTTTCGTTTAGATGTTTGAATTCTGGTGCAAGTAAGCGTATATGAGACATAGACTCTTTAAAATGCATCAAGTACATGTGTCAGATATTTGAGGCTTGGTGAGATTTGTGTAATGTGTAACAGACTTCAAATATGCCACTAACAATCGTATCAATATAATAACTCGATGACATTGTGCATTACACTTTCTAAATATTTATTAGTACTTTAGAATGAAAGAGGTACCCATTTTTAACTCTATTGGTTACATTATAAATATTTTTATCAAAAAATTAATATATACACACACACACACACAACTGTTATATAATGTAATGGGGTTTAGTGATCAGATTGATTCTATATTATTATTATTATATTAGATTTGAAAATAATTATCGGGTTGAAGTCAAATTGGGCTGACAGAACGGTAACGCCAACAAAATGTCACTTTAAGGACCTAACTGGCGAAAATTGAACTTTAAGGACGACTTTAAAATGGGTGGCAACTTGAAGGGGCATAAGTGTCATTCAACCAAAATTAAGCTATTATCACTATTCTCCATTAATTAACCTAATTTCTCCATATAAATACATACCAACTATTATGCAACAACACATGCTACAAATAATTCTAAATACTTTTAAAAGTATAAATGACTTATATGGAGACCTTCAGATTATGGTGACAGTGCATTCAATGGGAGGGACTATGGCTTCATTTTGTGGACTATATCTCACGGTATTTATATTTATGGCTTCTTCATCTATTGTATTCTATTATCTGAATTGTAACTTTGCATGATTTGTTAAGTACTAGCACCCGGTAAATCATTTTCATTATCATTAATAGTTTTTTTTTGGCATTATGGTAATACTGTGACAATTGCCAAAAATGAATAAAAAACTAATGAGACAATGTATTCATTTTTTTAACTATAACATTGTGTTATGTATGACACAGTGTTATATTGCTATGTTTTTGGTCACGATGTTTGTTTAACATGTAATTTCTCTCAAGGTCTGAGGACGAAACTGGGACATTCTTTTATCTGTTTCTCCTTTCGTTTGGATGTTTGAATTCTGGTACAAGTAAGCGTATATGAGACATGGACTCTTTAAAATGCATCAAGTACCTGTGTCAGGTATTTGAGGCTTGGTGAAGTTTGTGTAATGTGTAACAGACTTCAAATATGCCACTAACAATCGTATCAATATAATAACTCGATGGCATTGTTCATTACACTTTCTAAATATTTATTAGTGCTTTAGAATGAAAGAGGTACCCATTTTTAACTCTATTGGTTACATTATAAATATTTTTATCAAAAAATTAATATATATATATACACACACACACAACTGTTATATAATGTCCTGGGGTTTAGTGATTAGATTGATTCTATACTTGGATATGTATTTGCGCATAAAACTTTTACCCAACTCTATGCAACATATGCTACCAAAATTTGATCATCGCACAACAATCTACTATTTTCTTATTATATTTTAATTTAGTAATTACACGTATAAATTTATTATTAACAAAATGAATAATCCCGCTGTAACGCGCGTGTTTATATCTAGTAGAAACAAAAATTTATAAACGGAAGAAGGCAGAGATGTGAAGTTCCAAAATTCGGGTCTCTATCACCTAATTTGAGTCATCAAAATATAAACAACATATATAAAATTTTTTATTTATAATTATTGTAATGTCGTGTATAATACGACAACACACATATACACTAATTCCTTGGTACAGTTATTGTCACATTATTTTACAACTTAGTGAGAACTACTACAACTACTAATTCGGACCATCACTTCATTCCCCTATACTCCTCGCTAGCTCCAGCTACATTCTCATTTCCTGAAAGGAATTATGAAACAAAAAGGGTGAGCTCAAATAGCTAGTAAAGAATATCAAGACCAAGATAACGAAAAATAAGGTATCATTAGCTTTCAAAAGCAAAGATTTAGAAAATAATAGATAATATAAATTTTCAACAAACAAATGCAGCGGAATAAACAATTCATTAGAGCTTAAAAGTGTCAAATAGATCATAATGTCTACTGTCTTCTTCAATTTAAAAAAATTTCACCATTAAGATTTCATCAACAATAACACCAATACTCATGATCAACCCAATCAACATCCAGGCCAAAGAAAACTTTTACCACAATTTAAGTTCTGATAATTATAACAATGATATGAAGGATGAACATAAATAATAAGAATAATAAGATAAAGAATAAATATTAAAGGTTGAAAATTTAATTTGTCCAGAGTCCAATAATATCTAAATTTTCAATACGATACCCATAATATCAATTTGAATCCAAGAATAATATATAAGGTTCAAAGTTCAAAAATAACGGTTAAAATTCAATAGGAATGTTCAGGTCAAAAGATATTAGATGAAGCACCAACTATTAAGGAAATTCTAATCATTTCAAGAATTTTCACCATTTAATTATAAGGTTGTAGAAACGAATAATATTTTTTTACCATAAATTTAGGATTATGCAAGAAAATGATACCTCTTACCTTAACACGTGATTAGATACCGCTTTCTATGAACTTGATCAACCTATATGTATATTTATAAGTTAATTAGTAACTACCACATATAAGTGTCATGTGCACTAACTCATATACTATGAAATCATCAAATGTGACTTGATAGTATAAATTTGTGTAGTGTACAAAATAAAGTAGAATAAAATTCAAAATAGTTTTTGAAGGAATAAATGAACTGTTTGCCTAAATCAATACTAGCAAAATACGCAAGTATACGCAGTCCACAAGTAATATAATGATTAAGAGAGTATATTTCCCTTTGACGGTTCAATTAATCACTTCCTGTTAAGTTATGCTAATTACATTGGATTGTTAATTGAGAACTCATCAATATTTATGACCATCTCCGACATATCATAAACGAATCGACTTAAATCCACAGATGATAGAATTAAGGTGAACACCGTGGTTAACTAATTCACTATATTCCTATATGAATTACAATTAAAGAGGATTTAGAGCACATGTCCCCTAAAAAATTACATGCGGCGCATCGGTATATCATTATCCTATACACGAATCATGAGTTTCATCACTATGCAGAAAACACAATCACGTGCTATTATATATGATCAGATCTAAACCTATAATCCATCTCCCGAGTTCATATAGATTATCACGGTAATTGTTGATCAACCAATTAATCAGTTAAACACAAACCATAATAGAAAATTCCAATATAATTAATAATAACCAACAAGGAAGCAATTTAGTTTAACTACACATTGAGTTCCATTATAATCTCAAATAGAAATTAGTTTATGGTTGAACTAATAACCACAATCCATAAGTAAACCATCATCCAAGAATTACAAAATAAAAATATAAAAGAAGAAAGGTCGCCTTTCAATTTTGTCAATTAGATAATTGAACTATTAATTTTTTCCACTTTCATACAATTGGATCTGCCATGTCAGAAATTGCTAACATGGCATGCAGACGTGGTCAATTACTACACATGTGTAATAAAAAATATTATTAAACAATTTTTTGATATATTTTTGAGTAAATAAGGGGTAAACATGTAAATGCACAAGTATTACATATTACACTAATATCAATACCACTTAACTACTCATTTCTTCAAACTAAATCATAAAACCCAAAAATCCAGAAATTCTTTTATTAAATCAAATTACCAAACCCAAAAATCTTTTTAACAAACCAAATTACCAAACCCAAAAATCTTTTTAACAAACCAAATTACCAAACCCAAAAATCTAATTTATAACGAAACCTAGAAATCTAATTCATCACACCATACCTAAAAATCTCATTCATGCACACAAAACCTATATCTTTTCTAAATAAACCGAAGAACATCAACCCCAACGAACTAGAAGCAGAGGTACCACCATTCGTGTCCTTTCGTCGTCATCATATCATCCTTTTTCCTTTTTCACATACAAATTTCAATCAAATCCAAATCAACAAAATCCTAAAAATACAAAACAACCAAATCAATACAAATCGATTCATGAAAAAAGAGAGCATAGAATAAGATCAATTTACCGAGAACATTTTGAGTACGAGTTGTGCGAATGATAATTTTAGTGCGCATGGGAGTAACTCTGACCTCAATGCCAGGGTATCCATCCTTAGCTAGCTCTCTGGTCAATACTTCGTTAAGTTCGGCAAAGAAAACTCCATTAGCGAGAAACTACAAATAAGATTACCCAAGAAATGAACTTAACTATACATCCACACACACACACACATATATATATATATATATATATATATATATATATAAGGAGAAATTTTGATACGTGATCTAATGGAACAAGAATTGACCTTTCGCTTTTTGCTCATCTAAGTCGTCATCCTCGAAGAAGAGTCGCAGAATTAAATCTGATTTAATAAATAAGTGGATATATAGATGAAATTTGATCTAACGACGAAATTATTTTTTAGGGTTAGTTATGAACGGCTGATGTGAGACCCCAGATTTTATAAATAAAGATTTAAATTTCTCGAAATATTTTTTTATTATTATGGTGTGGATTTGAGATATTGTTATAGTTGTGGGTAGTATTTGAAAATTTTACAAAGTATGCAAGTTGTTATATAATACTCGATTAGTCGGGGAATATTCTTTTTGTCGAGGAATATTAAATGCGACGACACAATCATTAGTGGACCCATGAACGGAAGAACGTAAGTAGTTAGAAAACGACAAAAATATTTTATAAAATAATGGCGGAGGTTTTACTGGTTGATCTTGTTGAACTACCTAGTAGTAAAAGAAATCGATGTCTGGCGTGGGTTGCATAGTAGCACACAATATTGATTATTGATGCTTATGTGATAAGTCACTCAGTTATACTGCATTATTGCTACAGTAATTACTGCATCATATCTCTCATATTATTGATTCGATTATTATTACAGTATCATGTGCATAATATGTTATTTTATTAAATCGATAATTGAGACGACAAAGTTATTCATATTATTAAATTGCAATATTTACAATGTCTAGAAGTTCTGTCAAGGAGAGGTTTGGTCACCTAATTGAGCGCCAATAAGGAAAAATCTTTATCGGAAAACCCCCTCTTTCCTAGGAACAACCTGGTTGATAAATATTGTGAGTTATGGTATTAATGATGTATAAGTTCATGTTGATTAAAGATGAATTTGATAATTTCATTGTGTTGGTATTATTTGTGTTAGTAGAAATTGACATCTATTCCGATGATAATTGATGTTTAGAGGTTATGTTGTTCAATCGGGTATTCGGGATACTTTTTGTGTCGGAGTTACTATTCACGAGTTACTATTTACAAGTTATTATTTAAGGGTTACTATTCACAGAAATTACTATTCACTCTAGTATTATTCACTAGAGTATTTGGGACACTTTTTGTGTCGGAGTTACTATTCACGAGTTACTATTCACGGATTACTATTCACCGAAATTATTATTCACTCTAGTATTGTTTACTCGAGTATTTGGGATACTTTTTGTGTCAGAGTTACTATTCACCGAAATTACTATTCACTCTAGTATTGTTCACTCGAATATTTGGGACACTTTTTGTGTCAGAGTTACTATTCACGAGTTACTATTCATGAGTTACTATGCACGAGTTACTATTCATGCGTTACTATTTATGAGTTACTATTCACGAGTTACTATTCACCCAGTTACAATTCACTCTAGTATTGTGCATTCGGGTATTTGGGTACAATATTATTCCATGAAGAGATGTGCTAATTTTTCAGACCGTTGGTTGAATGAATCAATATGGACCGCTGGTGGAAAGTTATAATAGTGAATCAATATGGACCGCTGGGTAAAAAGTTATAATAGTGAATCAATATGGATCGCTGGTTTAAAAGTTAGAATAGTGAATCAGTATAGACCGTTGCTTTAAGTTTTAATAGTAAATCGATCTGGACCGTTCGTTTAAAAGTAAATCGATCTGGAACGTTCATGAATTAGTTACTATTCATTCCATTCTTCTATAAATAGAAGCTCATTCCTTCATTATTTCTTACGAATTCATTAAAACTCTAGAGAGAGAAATTATAGAGAGAAGCTATGGAGAGAAAATTAAAGAGAGAAAGAAGAAGAGTATTCTGCTACTTCACTACTTCTATATCCAGTTTCTTTTACGGTAAGGGGTGTTATTCTTTCTTATTCATGAAGAGAACTTCTGTTATTCCATTCTTTATTATTCTGTTGGAATAACATGTATACGTAGAATCCCCCATACTTGGTGTAATCCTTCTATTATTCCATTATTTATTATTACATTGGAATAACTTTTGTATCTGTGATTTACCTATACTTGGTGGAATAACTTTGTATATGTGGTTTACCCTATACTTGGTGATCTTCTTCTCATTATTCCATTCTTTATTATTATGTTGGAATAACTTTTGTAAATGCAAAATCTTTTGCATACATGGTGAAATTCTTCTATTATTCCATTCTTTAATATTACATCGGAATATCCTGCATCGTATGAATTTCACGACCTAGTTCCATTATTTATTATTTACGTATTTAATATTACGTAAGAATATCACATCGGTTAGTGAATATTACATTGAAATAACTTTTGTCTATCTGATACCGCATGCATGGTGATTTTTGTTGTTATTCCATTCTTTATTATTACATTGGAACATCCTGCGGGTGTGAATTTCACGACTGGATCCATTACTTATTATTCATGACCGTTATTCAAAGTAATATTCAATGTTACAATGATGTGATAAAATTGCAATCCCGTAAATAAAGCGGCATGATCATGACCATTGATGAATAAAATATCCTTGAGTTTAAAATTTTACTTGACCATATATCCTTGGATCACCCTTTTTGTATATTCAACAATTAAATTAATTAATGCGAAGCGTGTAAAATTAGAAAATTAAAAACCATATATCCGGATCCCCCACAATGAAGATTAAAACAAAAGATAACTTCCTCGGAAGATCGAGCTTCCTCAGTTCAGTTCACTCGATCCTTTTAGCGTTCAACTTGAATCCACCGGTTTGGTTCCTTCCTTTGATCAACGTTAGCCACCCAAGTGTTTGGCCTCTGAGGTGATCCACCAAGGAAGAAGAAAGATTCAAGAAGATGGGTGGTTGGCTAAACCCTAGTTTTTCTATCTCTATAGAAAAGGGCGTACTCTCCGACCATTGGAATTATAACGTATATCTTAATATCGATATAAGACTCCTCTTATAAAGATATCAAGTAACCTATTAAAATAAGGTATTATTTAATTAAACCCTTTTAATTAAAGGGGCTCCCTAATCTTATTAGGGATAATTAATTAAACTCCTTTAACTAATTTTCCTTCTAATCCATTTAGGAATAAATGAAATACTTATATTAAATTAATTCCTAAACTCTTTTAGAAATTAAAATAATAATAATAATTGTAATAATATTAATAAGACTCCTCTTATTAATTTATATTTAATATTTCTAAAATATTAAATAATAAATATTAAGCTATTTAATTTATTCTATCACCATAGATTAAATTAAATATACATAATATATTATTACGATTATGCCATTAACTTCTTAAATAATTATTCTTCCTTTTATGGTGTGACCCTTTAGGTTCTCCATATTAAGCCGGTTGTGAATAAATCAATTAGAACAATTCTAATCTTATTTAAATAAATAAATTAAACAATTAATTTATTTAAATAAATAATATTTATTCTCTGATAGGGATAAGCCTCCTAGCGATCAACGACTTTCCGGATAATATAGATTTCAACATTAATCATAAAAGAACCTTTGAGTAAATAGTTCTGTCTGATTCAATCAATCCTTCCACCATCTGATGTCCCGATTAAATATAAGGCATGGAATTCTTTATCGAGTCTTATTTTATTTAATTATATGTATTTCGATCCTTAAATGCACTGACTCAAATAATGCAAATTAGAAACTCCTTTCTAATTTCATTACGCCTTAACCAAGGACTCTTTGGGTTGTCATTTATCGAATCACATAGGACATTTCTCTTCTTTTAATAAGTGGTAGATTCTTTATTGATCATACATTATCTCCATGTACAACTTATTATACCCAAGTATACCCTTTGATATACCCTAAGGGTCTTAAGGAATAAGTCAAAGTATAACTCATCATACACAAGATCTTATGATGATCTCAAGTCGAGGATCACTTGTACTACTATCACTCTGAGAATTCTATTGAAAGTGAGTAAAACTCCATTAGGTATTCCTTAGCGAGCCACGTTCGATGAACTTATTCTCTAATAAGCACCTACATACTTGCTTTAGTGTCTCCACACAAATGATCATGAGATCAATCATCCTCATCCATGATGAGCGAAACAGCGTATGTACCAATCTATCCGGATTCACTAATCCCCAATTTAGTAATCCAATGATTGGGAACTATTTTATTTTAAGCTTTCTAAAATTTAGATCTCATTAGAATGATCATCATCATTATTCTAAAAGCATTGCTTAAAACTATGGGTTTATCACATATTATAAAACAACATCATGTAGATAATTAAAAGCCTTTAATAAATTAATACTTTTTATTAATAAATGAATAAGATTGTTACAAAGTATATGCTTTATCATCAAACATGATTGGCTTGTGTGCATACTACTTTCAATCTCCCACTTGCACTAAAAGCCATCGTCGTGGTATCTCATACTCTTCTTCTCTCTAAGTGGCGATTATCCTGTTTTTGGATAAGCTTTAGTTAATGGATATGTAATGTTGTTCATGAGAGTCCTTATCTATAGTGATTTCCCATCTTTCAATGATTCTATATAATCAAATGAAAAGTGCCACACACATGTTTAGATCGAAGATGAGACTTAGGAACTATTCTAGTTACGTAATGAACTTTTAATCCAAACAATCAACTTGCGACTTCATTTATAGCTATATACTTTGTCTTTATCACTAAACCGGCAACTCTTTCTTTGTTTGGAACCTTTCGATTCAACTTGCCCTTTTGTTCGAGATAACGCTTTTACCTTAAAGTGGATTTTTACATCATCTTGAGTGCATGCGAAAAACTTGAGTCATTAAAGCCTCTAGTTTTAATTTAGACCCACCATGAATATGATCACATCCTTAGTCTTGGGTTAAGCACTTTAAGATGTTTTCAGCGACTCATAGTGAACTTCTCCATAATATGGTGATCGACATCGGGTCTCGTACATTTCATTGCATACATGATTGTCACTTTCATGCGACCTCTCTTTTTTTAGAGTGCATGGGGACTATTAAGAGATACACTCCATAGCTCATCGACATGAGACATCTCTTGGAGTTTGCCATGCTAAACGACTTTAGCATCAAATGAATATCGTTCCTTGGGTTAAGTCGAGCATCCTCTTAAATCTATCTATATAGATTTATATCCCCAATTAAGATACTCTTCCCAATCATTCATGGAGGAATGTTTGAACAACTTTATCTTTCTTGATTGTAGCATTGGTATGTCATTCCTTATCCATAGTATATCAACATATAATACTAGAAATGTCACGATGCTCCCACTGACCCCTTTGTACACACTTTGGTTCATTCTTATTTTGATAAAATCAAACTCTTTTGATTGCCTCATCAAAACGAATGTTCCATATTTGAGAAACTTGCTTCATCCATTTCTCGATGTTCTTTACCTCATCGATATAAGCTGGATCATCATCTTCTATGATGTGTACCTCATCATCATCATCTATGATGAATCCATACCTCCTAGGTATCTTGATCGGTACTATTCGAGTTACGATTGGGTTTGTGGTATAATAGAATTCTATCTACGGGTTCTCTTATTTGACTTATAGTGTTTTTGTGGTTCTTGAACTCTTGAAGATCTATTATCCTCCCACTAGCCCTTGAATGATAAACACCTTTATCTTAGAAGCGCGCGTGTTTAATAACAAACACCTTTTGCTAAGTAGGATTATAGAACATATACCTAAACTTACTTTAGGATGTCCCACAAATCGACACTTATAAATCTTGTCCCAAACTTATCCTTTGAAACCTTTTCACATAAGTTGGACAACCCTTATCTTAACATACTTAAGATTAGGAATCCTCCTTGTCCATAACTTTTATGGAGTCTTGGGGCGGATTTTGAGGTTACCTTTTTAAATGAATGTCTGACCATTTCTAGGACATTATCCCAGAAGGATCTTTGGAATGTCGGTAAAATCATTTTGGACGCGCACCATGTCCAACAAGTATGATTTTTCCTTTCGGATACATCAATCAATTTATTACGTATCGGGATGTGTCCATTATGAAAAAACCATTTGAGATGATCTAGAAACTTATTGCACAAGTATTTATTCCTTGATCTAATCAAAGAATCTTAATACTTTGCCAATTTGTTTCACTTACGAATTCTTTGAACCTTTCAAATAATTCACACTTGTATTTTAGCAAATACACACATTCAACTCTTTGAATGATCATCTCCTTTTCTTATACTAATTTGTTCAATATGCAAAATTATTTTCATAAAATCAGTATACAAAATTTATTAAGTAATATTCGATTCTATACAAAACATTATTATTATAAATAGAACAACAATTGTTCTTAATTATAATACCAAAATTTCATTGTCCAACAATAAAATGGAAATAATATTTTAAACAAAACTGGAATACTGATAACAACTTATTGACTTAATAGATTTGCCGTGGCATTGCTAAACTATAAGTTTCTATAGCTAATGCGGCAACCTTTGCTTCATTTTCCACACATAGGATTACTTATCTTTGTTTAACTTTCTACTTACCTTGGTCCCTTCATAAATCTATATTTATGATAACCAAAGTCGGTATCCAATACCCAAGTAGAACCTTGACTTAAAGAAAAATTTATTTTAATCATGAACAAAAAAAATATTATATAACCAAAACTTCACTAAGCTTCTTTGGTTAGCCTCTGCGCAAGATGCTTCTCGCAGATTTCTTTCGATGTCGGGCTTATTGCGGTGGAAGCAAACTCCTTTGCTATCCGTATCGATTTTGTTCTTATTATCCTTTGTTTTTGCCTTTACATATACCTTCTTTGAATCGTTCTTCTTTTGAAAGATCCTTTGGCCCCTACCGGTAAGACATGGTCTTTCTTGGTTGGAAAGTGACTCTCATCATTTTTCAACATGTTAAGCAAATCAACGAAGTGATATCTAGCTTGTTTATATGAAAAATTCACAACAATTGTGAAAGGAGTCCAGGGAGTGAGTGCAAGATCAAATCTTGGCTCAACTCTCCATCCATGACAAAACCGGTTGTCTAATTGATCAATCAAATTGATTATGTTAAGAACTTTTATGCATCTTATAGTGTCATTGGCCATTCTAGATCGGAAGAGCTCCTTAGATGTCGATATCTATCGGTCCTACTTTCCTCACCATCAACTACTTGATGTGCGGGAATATAGTAGGAACATCCATAGTTTCATCTTGTGGCTGAAGCTCGTTACTTTCGTGGATCTGAGCATGATGCGTTGAGCCAATGTGATCATCTTGCCACTTTCTAAAAGTAGCAATCTCTTCCTCGGAGGCATTATGCGCAACCATTGCGAGGATAGGCGTATTAAGGACATAAGATAGCTTTTTGACCCATGAGAACTATTCTCAAATTCCTTAACCAATCCGATTTAATTGATGCAGTTAATTAACATCTAATATGTTTCGCGTGATGATAGTAATTTTAGACATTGTAAAATTACGTAAATGAATTTGTAATTAACAACATTTTAACATACATTCTTTTATTAATTACCAAAATAATTTAGGTCTTGTTTTAAATTGGTATCTCCCACTATTTTCTTCAAACTATATTACCCTCACTTATATAGTTCGGCAAAATCTAATTAAAGATTTGCTAGTGAGAATAAGGATCCCATTTCAAATGTATATAGCCTTGTGGTGACACAACAAACTATATATAAATAAATAGGTAGACAACTTTTGTCGATTACATCAACTATCTGACTCCTTTTCTTTTTGCCTCTTAGATTATTTTGATCAGTGGTGGCACATCCAGAATCAAAATTATCCAGTTAAGTCAACCTAGCACTCCATATATTCAAAAAAAAAATATCATCCTTGTGGTGACCTGACAAAACAATATTGTTCAATTTTCTTTATAAGCATCAAATGTGATAAATTAACATCTTAAATACTTAATACTTGCCTTGTGGTGACACAACAAACTCATATTAAATATTTAATACTCTATTAATTTTATCATGCTAGAAAGCGACGTTCGATATTCCAAATATCTTTGAGCAGGACTTAATATAAAAAAAATTGAGGGTTTGTTATTAATTTGTCTCATCTTGTTTAAGCGTATATATATATATATATATATAAAATCGCGTCGTATTATTAATTAACATCTGAAGCATGTTTGCATAATATATAATATATATAGTATAAGCATGCACATATATAGAATACTATATTTCTACCCGGATTGATTATGGACTTTTATTCTAGTTTGGTTCACTAGAGCCACAAGTGAACCAAAAGGTCAAACTCCCCAGGGGTGCAAAATAATATTTAAATATAACTATTACATTTAAACTTAGGGCTCCATTACAAAGCCCGGTCTTCAAGCGCTCCTTGCTCCTTGATCTCCAATTTTTCAAAATTAATTCTAACTATTCCTATTACAAAACTATTTAAAATAAATAGAAACCTTGATCGTGATCGAGGGAAGTACATAGGAGGAGATTAGAATTTACATTAAGAAAAAATTAGAGAAGGCGAAGTATGCAGACCCCATTTAATAAAACCCATACATTCATGCATCCAACTAAAATAAAATCCAATCACATTGGTCGATAGTCCATAATCAATCCCATTTATTATCATACACATCATCATATGCATCGATAAATAACATTCATCTCATGAATAATAAACATTTAATATATATATTGATATCATTTAATGGGCAAATTTAGTTAGTATAAAATCTAATTTTGAATCAAAATAAACTCTTTTATTTTAATCCAAATTTAAATCAAAATAAAACTATTTTATTTTAATTTATCTAATTTTGAATAAAATAAACTATTTTATTTTAATCAAAATCTTTAATCAAAATAAACTCCTTTATTTTAATTAATTATGGAATCCAATTCCATAAAAAAAAAAACCTTTATTAAAGGAAACACGGATTCTCTTTCTTCTTCACAAATAAACTCCTTTATTTTGAATAATATGAAATCTTATTTCATATCTAAATAAACTCCTTTATTTAAGGAAATTAGGATTCTCTTTCTATTCACAAATAAAC
Source organism: Panax quinquefolius (assembly GCA_020205615.1). Lineage (NCBI taxonomy): Eukaryota > Viridiplantae > Streptophyta > Magnoliopsida > Apiales > Araliaceae > Panax > Panax quinquefolius. Next base: position 145,449,836 of record CM035155.1, on the reverse strand, counting down.
TCTTTTATTTTGAATAATATGAAATCTTATTTCATATCTAAATAAACTCCTTTATTTAAGAAATATATAATCCAATTTCAACTCCAATTAGTTATCATGGAATCCAATTCTAACTCTAATTAGTTAGCATGAAATTTAATTTTAAAATTAAAATAAACTTTTTTTTTAAAATTAAAATAAAATTTTATTTTAATTAAAATAAAAAAATTATAAAAATATATATATATATAATATAAATATATATATATATATATATATATATATATATATATATATATATATATATATATATATAATATATATAATATTATAACTTTTGTTTCCTATATTTATATATATGTCATCCTTTAATTCCAAGTGAATCATATATTATAAAAACATTAAGATAATAATCATGTCCTTCCTTTGGTTTCCATGAAATCACATCCTTTTGACTTTAGTGTACATGCTCCCATTGAAATAAGAAATCATGATCGAAGATAATAACGCATTAAAAATAAAAACTCCTTGAATATTATATAATCATTCGATCCATTCATGAAAAAAGCGTGAATCAACTTGATAACAAGAATAACATTTAAAAAAAAAAAAAGGATAATAGATTTCGTTTTTTTTTTTTTTTTTTTTTTTAATTAAATTTTATACTGATAAAATTATGCCCAATTAAATTGTTCTAAACACATATCAATATACATATCAAATTAAAATAATTAATAATTAGCATAAAGGTTTGGCTCGATGCCCTTTATTAGGTTTGTAATATTCAAAAACGCAATCAAATTGCAAAAATAAATGCGGAAGCGTGTAAAAATCGAGTTTTAAAATTTTACAAACCATATACGGATCACCCTTTATGCACAATTATTAATTAAAACGAAAAAATAAAGAATAAAATCATACCCTTGAAGATCGAGCTTCCTCGGTGCAAGTTCACCTCGATCCTTTTAGCGTTCAACTTGAATCCACCGGGTTTGGTTCCTTCCTTTGATCAACGTTAGCCACCCAAGTGTTTGGCCTCTGGAGGTGATCCACGAGGAAGAAGAAAGATTCAAGAAGATGGGTGGTTGGCTAAACCCTAGTTTTTCTATCTACATATAGAAAAGGCGTACTCTCCGACCATTGGAATTATAACGTCGTCTTGATATTTGATATAAGACTCCTCTTATAAAGATATCAAGTAACCTATTAAAATAAGGTATTATTTAATTAAACCCTTTTAATTAAAGGGGCTCCCTAATCTTATTAGGGATAATTAATTAAACTCCTTTAACTAATTTTCCTTCTAATCCATTAGGAATAAATGAAATACTTATATTAAATTAATTCCTAAACTCTTTTAGAAATTAAAATAATAATAATAATTGTAATAATATTAATAAGACTCCTCTTATTAATTTATATTTAATATTTCTAAAATATTAAATAATAAATATTAAGCTATTTAATTTATTCTATCACCATAGATTAAATTAAATATACATAACATATTATTACGATTATGCCATTAACTTCTTAAATAATTATTCTTCCTTTTATGGTGTGACCCTTTAGGTTCTCCATATTAAACCCAGGTTGTGAATAAATCAATTAGAACAATTCTAATCTTATTTAAATAAATAAATTAAATAATTAATTTATTTAAATAAATAATATTTATTCTACTGATAGGGATAAGCCTCCTAGCGATCAACGACTTTCCGGATAATATAGATTTCAACATTAATCATAAAAAAACCTTTGAGTAAATAGTTACCGAATACAATTCAATCCTTCCACCATCTGATGTCCCAATTAAATATAAGGCATGGAATTCTTTGTCGAGTCTTATTTTATTTAATTATATGTATTTCGATCTCTTAAATGCACAACTCCAAATAATGCAAATTAGAAACTCCTTTCTAATTTCATTACATTATAACCAAGGACTCTTTGGTTTGTCATTTATCGAATCACATAGGACATTTCTCTTCTTTTAATAGAAGTGGTAGATTCTTTATTGATCATACATTATCTCCATGTATACTGACTTATTATACCCAAGCATACCCTTTGATATACCTAAGGGTCTTAAGGAATAAGTCAAAGTATAACTCATCATACACAAGATACTATGATGATCTCGAGTCCAAGGATCACTTATCTTACTATCATTCTGAAATTCCTATTGACGAAGCAAGTAAAACTCCATTAGGTATTCCTTAGCGAGCCACGTTCGATGAACTTATTCTCTAATAAGCACCTACATACTTGCTTTAGTGTCTCCACACAAATGATCATGAGATCAATCATCCTCATCGATGAGCAAGCAGCGTATGTACCAATCTATCCGGATTCACTAATCCCCCAATTTTAGTAATCTTTCAAGAATTTAGATTGGAATGAACTATTTTAGTTTTAAAACTTTCTTTATCAATTTAGATCTCATTAGAATGATCATCAAGATCATACAAAGTATTCTTTAAAAACATTTGCTTAAAACTATGGGTTTATCACATATGATATTTTAAATCATAAAAGATAGTAGATTTTATTCTACTTGACAATGGATTGCTTATTCATTGCAGTAGATAATTAAAAGCCTTTAATAAATAATACTTTTTATTAATAAATGAATAAGATTATTCAAAGTATATAGCTTTATCATCGTGTGACAATAAATGTAATGAGGACTCCTGATATGGATATTGTCCTTCGCTAGTATGACCTACCTAAGTTTATTTGGTATTTAATTGGTCGGTCAGAGTATAGGAATAAAATGTGATATGTTAATTAATCCTTGTTTTGTGACAGTGTTTGAGAATGGCATCTGAAAATGCTGAGATAAGCAATGAAGCACATGAGAGTGTTGATTCAGCTCAAGAAAAAGATAACGACCAACAACACGATAATAATCATACTAGTGGCAACGGCTATCGGAACAATGATAACCATCGTGGGGGAAATTATCATGCCAAGAATGGTAACCACTTCGGTGGTAATCATGGCAAAGATAATAGAAGTGGAAATTGCAAGAAGAGAAGGTCATTTAGCCTGATTTTATCGTGCACCAAAGTCAAGTCCAGCTGGGACGATGGCAACAAAGGCGGATACGGACAAAACAAAGTCGTTGGTTTTTGGAAGAGCGTTTTTTATGACTTCTCAAAAAGCGAGTAAACCGAACGAAGTTAGCACGGGTTAGTTAATTATAAATATTTGCGAAGTCTATACCTTATTAGATATCAGTTTTACCCATTCTTTTATCTCTCTTGCTTGCGTTCAAAGTTTAAATTTAACTCTAGAGAAGTTAGACTTTGACCTATCTGTTGAAACTCCGTTAGGAGAAACCTTCATTACATGTGTTATCCAAGTCTTGGATGAGAGTCACAGTTTTGAATGATATTTCTATTGTTAATAAATTTCCTGACGTATTCTTGAATACTTCTTAAACTACCCCTAGAGCATGAAATCGAATTTTGTATTGACCCCAGTACAAAACCCATTTCTAAAACCCTCAAATATTTCTTCAACTAAAAGGATCTGTTTACGTGGATTATGATGAAAATCATAATAAAAGCATTGGACTGATGAAAATCATGGGTATATATGGTATTAGTAAGTGTTATGATTAGTTATGTTGGTTATTATGTGAAAACATGAAAGTTTCTTAGAAATCACAACGGGTTGAAAATCAGATTTTGGTGAAAACGGAACATGAAATTCAATTGACCATATCTCCTATTATATTTCGAGTTTTTGAGTGAGGTCAAGTTCTAGAGTTAGGTCTATAAGTTTTGTAACTTATCCAAGTGGAATCACTGGAAAAGGTGTTGTAGATTTTCGTGTGGACTGATTTTAGCAAAGGAATCAAAAGCTGCCAATACCGAAAATGCTACTGCCCAGAAACTTTAAGGGACTGTTTCAGCCACTTAATTTATGAGAACAATTCTGGCCTTTTGGGACATGAAAGTATATGGTATAAAGTACATCCTGTCCAAAAATGAGCTCATTCTGACTTAAAATTCGTAAGTTATGACCATTTCAATATTTAGGTTTTTCCAACGAAAAATGCTATAACCAGAGTTCTATAACTCCGATGACCATAAAATTTAAACTGGAAGCTCACATTAACATGTGTAAGATTCTGCCAAGATTTGGGAATTTTTGGAGTTAACCTTGAGGTAGCTAATTTCTTAAGGAATTAATTAGAAATTGATTTTTAAAAAATAGTAAATGAATTTTAAAAATTCCGAGAAAAAATTAATTTTCATTATGGGACTATAATATGCTAAATCCCAGAAAAGAAATATTTTTGGAACTGATTTGGTATTTTTTATGAAAATGATATAGTTATGAGTAAATGAGTTAAATATGTTATGCGAAGTAACAAAATTGGAAAATAGGATTTTATGGCTTGAGAATCCTATATAGGGTATATGCATATTTTTTTATGAGTGATTTGATCATTGGTGATGATATCTTATGAGTATGACATTTTTGAATGATTAAATGCATTATGTGGTAAAGTGTAAACAATTGAAATAAATTGTTTATAAGTTTAAGAAGTGATTAAAATATTGTTATAATATTAATAATATTAGATTATGAGATTATTAAGTGATTGATAACATTGGGATATTCTTGAACCCTCAGATAAATTATATTATAAATATTTAATATTTATCCTTTATCTCATTTGATTGATCTTTATATCATTGTCATGATCCTCACGCTTATATTGTGTTGAAAGTCATCTACGTGGCTTACGTGCGTAGATGGACTTGGTATGATTATGACCGTGGATCATTCTTGTATAATCATGACCAAAATGTTACAAATGATGTGGTAAAAGTCATCTTTGGCCGTAGTGCATAGATGGACTTGGTATGATTATGACCAGGGATTGTTCGATATAATCATGACCGTAATTGAAAACACGAATATTCTTGGCCTGTAGTGCATGGATAATTCGTGGTCGTGATACTATTAAGCTGAGTCTCAGCATTATTGGTTTTACAGTTGTATATCTTTGGCCTGTAATACAAAGATGAACTGTTGATTATTGGTTATACAGTTGACCTGTAGGGCAAAGATGAATTGTTAATGAATATCTCTGGCCAGATTGCAAAGATTAATTTAATGCTTTCAACGATAAAGGTATTCAAGGTATCCTCACCTCTTTATTATACCAGGTACGTACGTAAATTTCGAGGGCGAAATTCCATAAAGAGGGGAGATTGTGAGACCCCAGATTTTATAAATAAAGATTTAAATTTCTCGAAATATTTTTTTTATTTATGGTGTGGATTTTAGATATTGTTATAGTTGTGGGTAGTATTTGAAAATTTTATAAAGTATGCAAGTTGTTATATAATATTCGATTGGTTGGGGAATATTCTTTTTGTTAAGGAATATTCGTACGACGACACAATCATTGGTGGACCCACAACAGAAGAACTGTCGTAGTTAGAAAACGACAAAAATATTTTATGGAAATAATGGCGGAGGTTTTACCGTTGATACTGTTGAACTACCCAGTAGTAAAAGTACAGTAATATGCATGGTTGCATAGTAGCACACAATATTGATTATTGATGCTTATGTGATAAGTCACTCAGTTATACTGCATTATTGCTACAGTAATTACTGCATCATATCTCTCATATTATTGATTCGATTATTGTCACAGTATCATGTGCATAATATGTTATTTTATTAAATCGATAATTGAGACGACAAAGTTATTCATATTATTAAATTGCAATATTTACAATGTCTAGAAGTTCTGTTAAGGAGAGGTTTGGTCACCTAATTGCGCGCCAATAAAGAGAAATCCTTATCGAAAAGCCCCCTCTTTCCTGGGAACAACCTGGTTGATAAATATTGTGAGTTATGGTATTAATGACGTATAAGTTCGTGTTGATTAAAGATGAATTTGATAATTTCATTGTGTTGGAATTATTTGTGTTAGTAGAAATTGACATCTATTCCGATGATAATTGATGTCTAGAGGTTATGTTGTTCAATCGGGTATTCGGGACACTTTTTGTGTCGGAGTTACTATTCACGAGTTACTATTCACAGAAATTACTATTCACTCTAGTATTGTTCACTAGAGTATTTGGGACACTTTTTGTGTCGGAGTTACTATTCATGAGTTACTATTCACGGGATACTATTCACTCTAGTATTGTTCACTCGAGTATTTGGGACACTTTTTGTGTCGGAGTTACTATTCACCGAAATTACTATTCACTCTAGTATTGTTCACTCGAATATTTGGGACACTTTTTGTGTCGGAGTTACTATTCACGAGTTACTATTCATGAGTTACTATGCACGAGTTATTATTCATGCATTACTATTTATGAGTTACTATTCATGAGTTACTATTCACGAGTTACTATTCACCCAGTTACTATTCACTCTAGTATTGTGCATTCGGGTATTTGGGTACAATATTATTCCATGAAGAGATGTGCTAATTTTTCAGACCGTTGGTTGAATGAATCAATATGGACCGCTGGTGGAAAGTTATAATAGTGAATCAATATGGACCGCTGGTGAAAAAGTTAGAATAGTGAATCAATATGGATCGCTGGTTTAAAAGTTAGAATAGTAAATCAGTATGGACCGTTGCTTTAAGTTTTAATAGTAAATCTATCTAGACCGTTTGTTTAAAAGTAAATCGATCTGGACCGTTCATGAATTAGTTACTATTCATTCCATTCTTCTATAAATAGAAGCTCATTCCTTCATTATTTCTTACGAATTCATTGAAACTCTAGAGAGAGAAATTATAGAGAGAAGCTATAGAGAGAAAATTATATAGAGAAAGAAAAAGAGTATTCTGCTACTTCACTACTTCTATATCCAGTTTCTTTTACGGTAAGGGGTGTTATTCTTTCTTATTCATGAAGAGAACTTCTGTTATTCCATTCTTTATTATTCTGTTGGAATAACATGTATACGCGGAATCCCCTATACTTGGTGAAATCCTTCTGTTATTCCATTATTTATTATTCTCATTGAATAACTCAGATATCGCTGCTTTACCTATACTTGGTGGAATAACCTGTATATGTGGTTTACCCTATACTTGGTGATCTTCTTCTGTTATTCCATTATTTATTATTATGTTGGAATAACCTGTAAATGCAAAGTACTGCATAAATGGTGAAATTCTTCTATTATTCCATTCTTTAATATTCTGTCGGAATATCCTGTCGGTGTGAATTTCACCTGACCTGGTTCCATTATTTATTATTCCGTATTTATTATTCTGTTGGAATAACCTGTCTATGCGAAGTACCGCATGCATGGTGATTTTTGTTGTTATTCCATTCTTTATTATTCTGTTGGAACATCCTAACAGTGTGAATTTCACCTGACCTGGATCCATTACTTATTATTCTGTTGGAATAACCTGTCTATGCGAAGTACCGCATGCATGGTGATTTCTGTTGTTATTCCATTCTTTATTATACTCAGTTGGTTAAAGTTTTGACTTCTATACTCCATGAAATTAGTGGAATATCATTGATATTTGCACTTCATCTAGTATCTTTTCACGAAAATATTCTTCTGAGCATTCTTGAATTTTACTCTACAAAGAAGTATAATGTTGACAATTTGGACGTTATTAGTTCCTGGATAAATTAATTCGTGAACTTGTTTTATTGAATTCTTATATCATTGTCATCATCCTTATGTTTATATTTTTGAAAGTCATCTGTGGCCTGTAGTGCATAGATGGACTTGGTATGATTATGTCCAGGGATTATTCAGTATAATCATGACCGTAATGTTACAAATGATGTGATAAAAGTCCTCATTTTCCCGTATTGCATTGATGGACAGTTGTTGGCATGATCATGACCATTGATGAATACACGAATATCCTTGGCCCGTAGTGCATGGATAATTTATGGTCTTGTGGTGACACAACAAACTCATATTAAATATTTAATACTCTATTAATTTTATCATGCTAGAAGGCGACGTTCGATATTCCAAATATCTTTGAACGCTTAGGACTTAATATAAAAAAAAAAATTGAGGGATTTATTATTAAATGCCTCATCTTGTTTACATACATGCATATATATATATAAATACGCGTCATATTAATTAACATGCGAAGCATGTTTGCATAATATATAATATATATAGTATAAGCATGCACATATAGAATACTATATTCTACCCGGATTGATTATGGACTTTTATTACAGTTTGGTTCACTAGAGCCACCAAGTGAACCAAAAGGTCAAACCCTAGGGGTGCAAAAAATAATATTTAAATATAACTATTACATTTAAACCCGGGCTCCATTACAAACGGGTCTTCAAGCGCTCTTCTCCTTGATCTCCAATTTTTCAAAATTAATTCTAACTATTCCTATTACAAAACTATTTAAAATAAATAGAAACCTTGATCGCTAGATCGAGGGAAGTACATAGGAGGAGTTAGAATTTACATTAAGAAAAAATTAGAGAAGACGAGGTAGCAAAACCCCATTTAATAAAACACATACATTCATGCATCCAACTAAAATAAAATCCAATCACATTGGTCAATAGTCCATAATCAATCCCATTTATTATCATACACATCATCATATGCATCAATAAATAACATTCATCTCATGAATAATAAACATTTAATATATATATTGATATCATTTAATGGGCAAATTTAGTTTGTATAAAATCTAATTTTGAATTAAAATAAACTCTTTTATTTTAATCCAAATTTAAATCAAAATAAAACTATTTTATTTTAATTTATCCAATTTTGAATAAAATAAACTATTTTATTTTAATCAAAATCTTTAATCAAAATAAACTCCTTTATTTTAATTAATTATGGAATCCAATTCCATAAAAAAATAACTCCTTTATTAAAGGAAACACTTGATTCTCTTTCCTATTCACAAATAAACTCCTTTATTTTGAATAATATGAAATCTTATTTCATATCTAAATAAACTCCTTTATTTAAGGAAATTAGGATTCTTTTTCCTATTCACAAATAAACTCTTTTATTTTGAATAATATGAAATCTTATTTCATATCTAAATAAACTCCTTTATTTAAGGAAATATATAATCCAATTTCAACTCCAATTAGTTATCATAGAATCCAATTCTAACTCTAATTAGTTAGCATGAAATTCTAATTTTAAAATTAAAATAAACTTTTTTTTTCTAAAATTAAAATAAAATTTTATTTTAATTAAAAATTATTAAATATATATATATATATATATATATATATATATATATATATATATATTAATTAACCGTATTGCTATGAATTCATGGTTAGTATGGTGACATATATATATTAAGCTTATAAGAATCCTGTAACTTTTGTTTCCTTGATTTCCGTGCATGTCATCCTTTAATTCCAAGTGAATCATATATTATAAAAACATTAGGATAATAATCATGTCCCTTCCTTTGGTTTCCATGAAATCACCTGCTCCCTTTTGACTTTCGTGCATGCTCCCATTGAAATAAGAAATCATGATCAGCATAATAACGCAGAAAAAATAAAAACTCCCTTGAACCATTCGGTAATCATTCGGTCCATTCATGAAACCGTGAATCAACGGATAACGCAGGATAACATTTAAAAAAAAAAAAAAATTCGGATAATAGATTTCGGCAACTTTTTTTTTTTAATTTTTAATTAAATTTTATACAATAAAATTATGCCCAATTAAATTGTTCTAAACACATATCAATATACATATCAAATTAAAATAATTAATAATTCGCATAAAAGTTTGGCTTTGATGCCACTGTTAGGTTTGTAATATTCAAGAACTCAATCAAATTGCAAAAATAATGCGAAAACGTGTAAAAATCAAAGTTTTAAAATTATACAAACCATATACCCGGATCACCCTTTATGCACAATTATTAATTAAAACAAAAAGATAACGAATAAGAATCATACCCTTGAAGATCGAGCTTCTCAGGTACAAGTTCACCTCCAATCCTTTTCGCGTTCAACTTGAATCCACCGGGTTTGGTTCCTTCCTTTGATCAACGTTAGCCACCCAAGTGTTTGGTCTCTAGAGGTGATCCACCAAGGTAGAAGAAAGATTCAAGAAAATGGGTGGTTGGCTAAACCCTAGTTTTTCTATCTCTATAGAAAAGGAGCGTACTCTCCAACCATTGGAATTATAACGTCGTCTTGATATTTGATATAAGACTCATCTTATGAAGATATCAAGTAACCCTATTAAAATAAGGTATTATTTAATTAAACCCTTTTAATTAAAGGGGCTCCCTAATCTTATTAGGGATAATTAATTAAACTATTTTAACTAATTTTCCTTCCTAATCCAATTAGGAATAAATGAGAGTACTTATATTAAATTAATTCCTAAACTCTTTTAGAAATTAAAATAATAATAATAATTTTAATAATATTAATAAGACTCTCTTATTAATTTATATTTAATATTTCTAAAATATTAAATAATAATATTAAGCTATTTAATTTATTCTATCACCATAGATTAAATTAAATATACATAACATATTATTACGATTATGCCATTAACTTCTTAAATAATTATTCTTCCTTTTATGGTGTGACCTTTAGGTTCTCCATATTAAACCTAGGTTGTGAATAAATCAATTAGAACAATTCTAATCTTATTTAAATAAATAAATTAAATAATTAATTTATTTAGATAAATAATATTTATTCTACAATAAGGATAAGCCTCCTAGCGATCAACGACTTTTTCCATATAATATAGATTTCAACATTAATCATAAAAGAACCTTTGAGTAAATAGTTACCGTACAATTCAATCCTTCCACCACACAATGTCCCAATTAAATATAAGACATGGAATTACTGTCAAGTCTTATTTTATTTAATTATATGTATTTCGATCCTTAAATGCACAACTCCTAATAATGCAAATTAGAAACTCCTTTCTAATTTCATTCTCGCCTTAACCAAGGACTACTTGGGTTGTCATTTATCGAATCACATAGACATTTCTCTTCTTTTAATAAAGTGGTAGATTCTTTATTGATCATACATTATCTCCATGTACAACTTATTATACCCAAGCATACCCTTTGATATACCCTAAGGGTTTTAAGGAATAAGTCAAAGTATAACTCATCATACACAAGATACTATGATGATCTCAAGTCCAAGGATCACTTATACTACTATCACTACAGGAATTCCTATTGACAGGCAAGTAAAACTCCATTAGGTATTCCTTAGCGAGCCACGCTCAAAGGAACTTATTCTCTAATAAGCACCTACATACTTGCTTTAGTGTCTCCACACAAATGATCATGAGATCAATCATCCTCATCCAATGAGCAAGCAACGTATGTACCAATCTATCCGGATTCACTAATCCCCAATTTAGTAATCCAATGATTGGGAACTATTTTAGTTTTAAGCTTTCTAAGAATTTAGATCTCATTAGAATGATCATCATCATTATTCTAAAAGCATTGCTTAAAACTATGGGTTTATCACATATTATAAAACAGCATCATGTAGATAATTAAAAGCCTTTAATAAATTAATACTTTTTATTAATAAATGAATAAGATTGTTACAAAGTATATGCTTTATCATCAAACATGATTGGCTTGTGTGCATACTACTTTCACAGGGATGATGTGGATTATTTATTAAGCTGAGTCTCAGCGATAAAAGTGATGAAAAACTTTTTAAATCATAAAAGATAGTAGATTTTATTCTCTACTTGACTCTTTTAATGGATTGCTTATTCCACTGCAGTTAAACTTGATGTCTATCAGTATATTATCGCTTTAACATTGTTGAAGACTAATGATAATTTATTCTGTATTATCTTAGTCATAATATTTCTTACTGGGCTAGTTGAGCTCACCCTTTCTTTCAATGTTCTCTTCAGGAAATGAGAATATAGCTAGGACGAGTCGGGGAAAGAAGTGATGGTCCAGAAGATAGCATTAGTAGTCCTCACTATTCTGTTAAATAGTGTGACAATAAATGTAATGAGGACTCCTTGAGTATGGATATTGTCTAGATGACAATATTCCTATTAGAACTCTCAGTTTATGTATTGTCGTATGTTACACGACATTTGTATAATTAAGTTTGTATTTGTATTTTGTAACATGTATTTGGCGACTCAAGATGGGTGATGTATACCTAATTTTGGGGGCGTCACAGCTGATATCAAATCGTAGGTTTAATACGATTTCTTTGATATTGGGCTCATTTAGTCGCCACTGTATCATCAAAGTTTAAAGGCGTTTTTGTTTATTATATTGTTATTGATTCGGTCTTGTGTTATTGATTCGGTTTTGGTTTTGATTTTTGTTTGTTTGTGTTGTGCTCTGAAATCTTGTTTTTTTTATTTGAAATTAATTTACTTTGAGAAGGAAATGTAAATTGAAAATTTACTTGTCCATAAATATAAATTGACGATTTTACCCTTTAATGTATAATAAATGTTTAATTAAAAATTAAAATACTCTTTTTTTTGACACACATCAACTAAGTTATGCCCCACCCAGACAGTCACGTCAGCAATTTCTGACGTGACAAGCTCAATTGAATGTAATTGAAAAACATTAATAATTCAATCATCTAATTGATAAAATTAAAAGGTGGATCACCGAAGTGGAATATGACTCATAGTTTGGGGTAGTAAATTATATTTAAGCCTTTTCTTTACTATTCACAACTATTATTATATTATTCATCTTCTGTATTATATTGTCTTAATATATTAATATCGCAGATATCAATGTTATTCAAATAATGAGTCTGTCTAACTATTTAATACCCGTGACTTTGAATTACAACAACGCTTCCATGATTGATCTACTTCGGTGGCAACAGATCTAATTGTTCTCTCTCTATTTTAGAATTTGGATCTACCACAGGTTGTGATCAATGGTGGTTAAATGTATATGCGAGGTGGCGGTGATCCGATGTGTCTGCATTATTTCTAATTGTGAAATTTGATATACATTCGTAGTTTGTTGTGTTTGGAAATTCAGATCTATTTTGATTGATGATGGTGATGGAAGAGTTGATGATGGTAATGGTGTTGGTGATGTTAGTGATAGTGGTATTTTAATTTTTCAAAACATTACTAAGTCTTTAAAATTAGTTATTATGGAAACAATTCTTTATATACGGTTAAAATTAGTTATTAGTTATTTTTATTGTTTAATGAAGTCAAACTGTATCTAAATACGGTTAAATCATACAAAATTGAATGACTTGCCAATAAATGATCTTGAGGTTGACATTTTATGCAATTCGATTTATAAATCCAATTATTTTGGAGATCGAATTATGAATTTAATATAACATAAAATGTATGTAGTCCTTTTAAAAATTAAAATGAACTCATTCCACAATTTGATTTATAACTTTTAATTTTTAAATGGATCGGACTCTTTTTGGAGAATGAATCAAATATTTTATATATTCAACATATATTCTTTGTATCCATTTAGATTCTGATTAGAAAAGTTGAGGGAAAAATCATATCCACCTATTTCAAACGTCACTCATAGTCGTAGAAGATTTCAGTGGATTTCATAATGATAATTTGTGGAGAAAAACCGATGCTCCAACACATTTTCTAATATATATGGATGAATTATTTTTAAACTTTTGTATATAAATTCTTAGCCACATGAATGCACTTCATGTTCTGCCCTCTGCTAAAAACAAATTCAATACTGATGGATTTGACCTTCAAACATAATCTTTTGGTCGGTGGATTCATTATCCAGGGACCAATAATCTCTTTCAAAAATATTATTTTGTTCTTAATGTAAGGTCAATGTTATGTGCAGGGGATTATATAATTTACAATATCACTCAACGAGCTACAAGGTCCCATTTATACATTTTTAATGTTTTTTCTTGCTCTTCTTTTTCTTCTCAGAAATTTCTCTAATAAATTTATTATAATATATATACATATCCGCTCTCTTTAGGGAATCATAGAAAGTGAACTAAAAACGAACCAATTATAATGATAATTTTTTTCGTCGGTGTTGGGTCATGATATTTTCTCCTATTGGGCCGGATATATTGGGCTTACTCTTTTAATTAATCTATTGGGTCTTTATTATTGAACCATGAAAGTCTTTAAGCCCAGTTATCTTATTATTTTCATTCTGACTTATAAGACCGGCCTCATCCAAAGGGTCGATCCTTCGACATTTTAATATCTATTATTTTGACTTGCAATGATGAAAAAGCATGACGGTTGACTAGAGAACCCCGCCATGCATTAATGTGGATGAGATTATAACCCACGGCAGGGGAACAAAGGACCAAAAGCAAAGGATAAACTATATGCGTATCGGTGATCCCATCGATCAAGGGGTGTGTCGTGTAATAGTGGTGGCACCAGAATCCGTGAGGATAGGATATAGCTTGGCAAGGAAGTCATCACGGGGAGGTACGTTCTCATACACTTATTCATTCATAATCAGATATACACAAAAGAATTATTATTGTCTCTCTCTCAATACACTAGGCGATATAGCCTCCATTTTGATAAACCTTGTGAACACGTTTACTGACTCTCACGCCTGAGCTATCCCCCGATGGAACCGCCGTCAAGCTTGTGGTGTTTATCGTGTTTATCGTGTGTGATCGTATGCCTTACGTGATTGGGACGTGGCAGAAGATCTTGGCGTTAACATCATGGCGCTAAGGGAGGGCTTTTTTCAATCACAATTGTTTAACTTATTTCTAAGATGATGAGGAGTAGAGATGGTACACCGTATAAGGCGTAGCGATGGTCGTTAGTTCATCATCGCCCAGATTTCAAAGAAGGACCGTCTGGGTCCTTCTAAAAGTGCTCACGAAAGCACGGCTTCTAAACACAACTCAGAGAACTTCGTCCAAGATCCACTATGGAGCCGTACGAAAGTTGGTTTTCAACGCCGATAAGGGGCGTGATCCCGATCGTGGACGAGTAGAAGGCTCACCGACCGTGACTCATCGCCAAGTGGTCAAGAAGACAGAGCCGCCAAGTCATGCGGGATGGCGTATCGGCAGATAAGGCTTTGGAGGTTCTGTTAAAACAAAGGAAGATATAGCCAACAGATGCTTTGGTGGATGAGTTGAGGATGAAGCATCTAGCCATGTTCATTCTCGAAAGACGAGTGGGCATAAGGAGATACCCGACGGAAGGGTAAGGAGCCGAACATTCTATGCATGTGTCCGTGGATCGTTTCGCAGTAGGAGGAGATCAAGAGCAGAACACCCTCGCTTCAAGAAGGCAATCGATAGTCGCTGGATCATCAGATCGCGACGATGAAAGACGAAGAAGCAGGTCGAGAGAAATCATGCCAGAAACCCGAAGGGGAGAGTACCGACACAACCGTTCTCATCATGAGGATGAGATTATACATCCTAGTAGATCAAGAAGTCCCACAAGGGCAGTGGGATCGGCAGGGAGAGGTCGATCTATTCCAAAGCCTAACGTCGCTCAAGAGAAGGAGATCTCATCGCAACCTGAAGGTGTTGATTTTTTGGTAAAGGAGTTGAAAGAACTCCGAAAACAGTTGGCTGAGGTCCAACAGGTGAAGGACACTCCTGGAAAGAAGGCGTCCCCTTTTTCCTCCGATATCCTCAAGGAGAAGGCAGATATTACCAAAAAGTTGCCTCGTATGGAAAGCTATGATGGGTCCGGAGATCCTTATGACCATAGTCAGGCGTTTGACCGGCTAATGGATTACTATGACTTCACTGATGCTGCCAAGTGTCACACTTTTGTCACGACGTTGAGAAAAGACGCAAGACAGTGGATGAAGACTTTACCATCGGATTCGATTTCCTCGTGGACCGAGCTTTGTGATAAGTTCCATGCACGCTTTTGGAAGCAACCAAGAAGGGAAAGCCTACAGTCTCTTTAGCACGATCCGGCAAGTAGCTTCACCAATGAATCTTTAGGCCAATATGTAAAGAGGTTTAGGGAAGCAATCGGTCAGTGTCCGACCTTAATGATCTCCAAGTCATTAGTCTGTTCCGTAATGGGCTAGATCTCGTTAAGTCGAGAAATCGGTAAAGAAGTTGATGTTTCACCATCCAAGAGCTTCAAGCAGAAGCCTTTGACAAAGCGTATATTATATTGTTGTAGAAGAGGCTATGAATAGTCCGAAAAATCCTTCTTTGGGCCAATTGAGGAGGTAGAGGTTCCCAAGACCGAGGTTGATCGAGAGAAGAGTGGGGGTACAACCAAGGGGCGTATGGTAGTTCAAGAAGTATAATAACTCGTATGACAAGGCAAAGAACAGACACTGCTTTCTACCCGAAGGTTAATAAGGTCTACACCCAATTGAATACGGAGAGGTCGATAATTTTGGATCGATCGTAAACCAAATTTTCTTTGAGCCACCTCGTGATAATTACAGATTCGGACATGGCAACCCTCAGAAATATTGTGGTTATCATCAAGTCACCGGGTCACGACACTAATGAATGTTGTAATTTAAAGGATTTTGTGGAGAGCAAGATTAAAAGCGGCTTGCTGATTCAGTATGTGGCTGAGAAGGACCGCCAAGGTCAGCAGATTATCAATCATACCGTTCAAACGGTTCAAGCACCACCCATTCAAAATGCTCCAATACCACCGCCAAGGCAAGTCGTTGATGTAATAACTGGTGGGTCTGTTGGGAAGTTAGTAGGGAAGAAGAGAAGGGCTTATCTTGATTCTTGGCCATGTCGCGATGATGCTACCTCAAGATTGATGACCTTTTCTAGGAACCGTTATATCATTTACGGATGCGGATTATCCTTCGGAGCCCATCGAACCGCATGAAGGGGCATTGGTGATCACAGCGCAAGTAGTCTCGGTGGATGTGAAACGCATGATGATAGATAACGGATCTTTGGTGGACATTCTTTATGCCCATGCTTATCGTGAGGATGCATCTCGATGGGCACAAAATGGAGGTTGGACAGAGGCTCCTCTATATGGTTTCTAAGAACGACCCCTGGGCCAAAGTCAGCAGTAATTATCAAACTCCCTTGCTATCTTCTAAGACTACCAAAGTAGAGATAACGTGTAAATTTTATGTTGTGCATGTGGACTCGGCCACAACGCCATTCGAAGACTCCACGCTGACAGCCTTCAAGTCGTGACCTCCATCCCACATTTCAAAATCAAATTCTCCACTACGCATGGAGTAGGAGAGGTGGTGGGTGACTTAGACCGCCAAAGCGATGTTATCTAATGTCATTATTTCATCCGGAATGGGGGTCGAGAAATGAAAAAAGACGATGGCAATTGAGATCGAACCTTCACCGAGAGCAGCTCGTAACCACAGTGATCCTCACGGAGGGACGGAGGAGATTGAGTTGGTCATCTGGAAGTTTGACAAGACAAAAATGAGGATCGGTTCAGTTCACCGTAACCTCTTCTGATTTAACCTTATGGAACTCTTACGATGTTATCGCCGATTTTTGCATGGGAGCCACAAGACATGCCCGAGTTAGCCGAAAGGTTCTTGAAAGCATAAACCGAAATAGATCCTTCAAAGAAGCCGCCGTCGCCGAAGAGGCGAATATTTGCTCCAGAGCTTACGTAAGATCATCGATGAGGAGGTCATAAATTACTAGTCACGACTTCATCTACTAGATTGATTACCCGTAATGGATAGCAAATGTGGTGTTGGTGTGCGTGCAGAATGGAAAGTGGCGGGTTTGCATCGACTACACCGATCTCAACAAAGCTTGTCCAAAGGACTTTATCCTCTACCCCATATCGATCAAATTTCATCGATGCCACTTCGGTATATGCATTATTAAGTTTTATGGATGCTTTTTCAGTTATCATCAAATATCCATGTGCAAAGAAGACATTCCAAAGACAAATACTCATTACACACCGCGCTTGGTGTATGCATACAAAAAATGACTTTTGGCCTCATAAATCGCCGGAGCTACCTACCAAAGGATGATGAACTTCATCTTCGATAGCAAATTTGGGAGGAACATGGAAGTTTATGTAGATGACATGATCGTAAAGAGTATGCAGATTCATAAGCATTTGGATGACTTGGAGGAATGCTTTCAAACTGTTCGTTATCGTCAATTGAGACTCAATCCTGCCAAATGTACTTTCTACTTCTGGGCCGGAAAGTTTCTAGGTTATCCGTCACCGAGGGGGCATCGAGGCCAATTCAAGAAGATCCAGCCATTCTTGACATGAAGACTCCTCACCATTCAAGGACGCCCAAATATCTGACCGGTAGGATTGCATAGCCTTTGAGGAGGTTCGTCGCCAAATCTACGGAGAGATGCCTTCCTTTCTTTGACACATCAAGGGACCAAGAGAATGCGAATACGCCCAAAGGACTTCGGAGTGTGAAGACGCTTTCCAAGGCATAAAGACATATCTGCTTTCCGCGCCCTTTATTGGTAAAGCCCGCCCTTGAGAGACCTTATATTTATACCTTGCAAAGAAGTTCATCAAGCGTTGGAGCAAGTGTTGGTTCGGGAGATCGCTGGGAAGCAAAGATCCGGCCTATTATGTCACCCACGCCCCACGAGATGTCAAACCAGTATCCAAATATTGAGAAATTTGCCTTTGCTTTAATAATTGCCGCAGGGAAGCTTCAAGCAATATTTTCAAGGTCGACTCGGGTCGCTCACACGGATCACCCATCAAGAAGAAGGTGATGGGCAAGCCAGAGGTCTCAAAGTGCATTAAGCGGCGTGGACTATGGAGTTATCACAATTTTTATCGAGTATCATCCCCGAATCGCCATTAAAGGCCGTGCCCGGGCCGACTTTATGGTAGAATGCTCGCTCACCAAGCAGATCGCGGAGTTGCTGTAAGTTTAATCTTCCGACGGGCAAAGGCCGCTTTCTTCAAATAGGTCGTATGCGTGACGCCAGATGCGATGGATCCTCTACGATGATCAAGTAGTGGAGCAGAATTATCTTAATAAGTCCTAAGGATTCAAGGTCCAAGAAAGCCATCGATTCGCGTTTAAGCGACGAACAATGAAGTCGAGTACAAAGCGGTGTTAGCAAAAGTCCGATCATGAAGAGTCTCAAGTCCAACAGTTGATTATCTATAGCGATTCTCGCTTGGTCGTTAAACAAATTGTTTGAGATTATGAAGCTCGTGGGACCCGAATGATCAAATATCCGGCGAAATTAAGAGACCAACTTCAATATTTCGCTTCGTATGAGTTTCAGAGCATAGAGCGTAATGACAATTCTATTGCCGATGCATTGTCAAAGCTGGCCACTACAGATGCAGATGTTTTTCACGGATCGGTATATTTGGAAGTTTTGCAAACAGCCCAAGTGTTCAAAGACGGCGTTGATGTGTATCGAAGCGATCTAGTCATTGGATGACCCCCTACATCGAGTATTTGGCAGATGGCGTCCTTCCTTCGGATCAGATGCTGGCAAAGAAGATTAAGTACAAGAGTGCCAATTTTAGTCTTATTGATGGGGATCTCTATCGATTGGCATTTTCTTCACCGTTGTTGAAATGTTTGGTTCCGTCCGAAGCCGAGTATGCTCTTCGGGAGGTTCATGAAGGTATTTGCGGTGATCATATGGCTGCCAAGTCTTTGGCTCATAAAGTACTTCGACAAGGATACTATTGGCCTACAATTTTCAAAGAAGCTACAGAGTACGTTAAGAAATGCGAAAAATGTTAGCTCAATAGTTCGATCCCACATCAGCCACCGGAAGAGCTATACTCGATTTTATCTCCTATACCCTTCGCTGTCTGGGGGGTGGATATATTGGGACCATTACCTAAAGCTAAAGTTCAGGTCAGCTTCGTCATAGTTGCTATTGATTATATGACTAAGTGGGTAGAGGCAAAACCACTTCGGTCAATAACGGAACAAGAGTGCCTAAAGTTTATAAAAGAGTCTGTGGTGTTTCGTTTTGGGATCCCTAAGGTGTTGATATCGGACAATGGACGCCAGTTCGTGGGTTCAAAATTTGAAGAATTTTTGAATGATTTGGGGATTCAACACAAGAAGACTTCTGTGGCTCATCCACAATGAATGGGCAAGTCGAGGTGACCAACAGACGACATTGAATCTAATCAAGTGTAGATCGATGAAGCTAAGGGAAATGGCCGTAAGAATTGCATTGAAGTCTTTGTGGGCATACCGAACTACACCAAGGACTACTACGGGATTCATTCTTCGATTGGCCTATGGTATCGATGCCTTAGTTCCAAATGAAATCGATCTCCAAGTCTTCGTAAGTCAATTCAAAGAAATCTACAACGACGAAGGACCCAAAGTTAACTTGACCCGCTAGACGAAGTCGAGAGGAAGCTTTGATCAAATTGGGTCGCTTATCAACGAAGGGTGGCCAAACATTACAACAAAGGGGTCAAACTTCAGAGATTCAAGTAGAGAGACTTCGCCCTTAGAGAAGCCAAGCTTCTACGCCTCAAAACATAGAAAGCTAATGCCGAATCGGGAAGGGCCATATGAAGTGATCAAGTACCAAAACCGTGTACTTATCGGCTAAAGGCACTCGATGGTTCCGAGATCAAGAATACTTGGCACGTCAAGCAAGCTTCGAAATATTTTCAATAAAGATTAAGTCGGCCACGTAAGTCTGCATACCCATTGTTCGTTATTAATAAAAGGTTACTTTTTCATAATCGATCCCGGTCCTATTTGTCCCTAAGGTCACTATGGTGTAAGGAGGTATGGTAGGACTCGCTGGCCATTCGATGGTAGCCCAAGGTCCTTTTGATCCTATATTGATCTTATCATGGTGGTAAGTCAATGGCCACTATTGATCCTGGTCCTATTTGTCCTAAGGTCACTATGGTGTAAGGAGGTATGGTAGGACTCGCTGGCCATTCGATGGTAGCCCAAGGTCCTTTTGATCCTATATTGATCTTATCATGGTGGTAAGTCAATGGCCACTATTGATCCTGGTCCTATTTGTCCTAAGGTCACTATGGTGTAAGGAGGTATGGTAGGACTCACCGCCCATTCGATGGTAGCCCAAGGTCCTTTTGATCCTATATTGATCTTATCGGTAGTGGTAAGTCAATGGTCACTATCGATCCTAGTCCTATTTGTCCTAAGGTCACTATGGTGTAAGGAGGTATGGTAGGACTCACCGCCATTCGATGGTAGCCTAAGGTCCTTATGATCCTATATTGATTTTATCGTGGTGGTAAGTCAATGGTCACTATCGATCCTTATATCTTGGTCCTTATATACTTGTTATACCCCGAGTGGTAAGCAAGATTCTCGATGGTGTAAGGAGGATCACCAAAATTTACCTCACACACGACTAATCTCTCACTCTTCTATGATCGAGTAGTATATATTACTTTATTTTGTTTAAGTGTTGAGTTCACCATTCAATTCGCTTAAGTTGAATCCTCGTCCAGTAAAATTCAATTCACTTCATTTCATAAATTAACCATTATATGTCATATCCGATTCACTAGTTGGGTTCAAATTTTGATCGACATCAATTATCGACAAGAAATTGATCAAAACAGTAAGTCATAATCAAGATGCTTAAAGATTTATCAATAATATAAAAACACTCATTCATTCAAGTCAATCATTAATTAATTACATGAACATAAAAAGCTTAAAGTAGTTAAATTATTACATAGAACAAAAACAGATGTATATCTGTGCACCGCCTTCATCATCTGAGTTGAGCAATGCCGGTCCAACCGAAAATGTACCGATAGCTTTTCTTTTCCTCGCTTCTCGCAATTCTTCATACCCTCCTAATATACCTTCATGATTTCAAAGATTAAGTTCGTCCGAGTCCCTATAGTCCGCCTCAATCGCTTCCTAACTCTTTCATGTAAGAGGCCCCGTCCTCAAGATCATTTATTTTTGCTGAGCTTGTGACGCTTGGCCTTATGCCTTCGTGTTTTGCTTGAGCCTTCGCCTCACCTCACTAAGTCAGGATGACTGCTTTTCTTTGGCTCAAGAAAACTCCTCATTTTTGCCTTCGGGAGTAGGTTTTTTTCAACCAAACCAAATTCGTGTCACCAAAGTTTGTTGGTCGGCTTTGACGCAGCCAACCCATCCTCGTGGCCCTTAACTCGCCATCGATGTCTTTAAATCCATCCTAGCCCGATCTAATTCTCGCTTTGAAGACCGCTGATGGTATGAAAAGCATCTTCACGACCGCTCTCTCTCACCCAAGGTCGATTTCAACATATTTATCTCTTGTCTCATGAAATCTTCCTCGTTTTCCATTTATGTGTCTCTTGACGCAATCGTCTCAAGACAAAGATTAGCCCATATTTTCAAAATATTCAAGTCAAATGTCCAAATATTCAAAGGAAAACAGAGATATAGAGGAAGAAGAGATTGTTATTTACCTTAGCCAAATAGCTCATCCCCTCATCGAGAAGATTTCCGTCTGTATGATCACTGAACCGGTGGTCGCCAAGAATTCAACGAAAGTCTCAAGAGGTCAAGGGAAGTTGGCATTGAACCTCGGGCCACAGTGGTCGAGATCCCACAACCTCTAAGATGGTAACTCCGACCGAGGGACCAGGTCGCTCGGGGAAAGTCTCGGCCTTTCGTGAGATAGAGTCATACTGCTCGGAGGGGTAGGGTCTGCGTGTATGGTTTCAACAGGGGAGATTTATTTGGGGTGGGTCCTTTCTGTTGGCAAGGTGTATGTAACTCTCCTCTTCCGGATAGTATCTAATCCCTTCGTCCTGGTCACCGTCCTCTTCAATCTGTATTTCTACAGGGGGCACGAAGGGTGGGATGACCGAAGACTGAGGCACCCTGAGTTCTTCGACAGTTAGAGGGGTTATTTTTGTTTTTAATTTTTGGTCCGGTATATTTCTTCGATCGTATGCATCAAGTAAACCGCCTGGTCGAGGAATGGTTCTGGGGTCAGTTCTATTTCGGGGTGGATTCGGAGGGGTGACAAGAAGGGTCGACTGGGTTTTCTGGTGGCTCTCTCTTCTAACGAGGATGAAGGGTCTCTTCCGGTATGAGAACCTCTTCTACTCGCTTTTTCTTCTTGCTTTGAAATTCATCCGTATGAATTTCGGGGTTGGTTCGACTTCTGAGTAGCTTTAGTTGGTATAGTCTCAGTTGCTTCCGAAGACTTCCCGGACAAAAAATCTTCGAACTCCTTTATTTCTAAGGAGCTCGGTCTGATCAAAGATACTGCATAAATCAAACAATTCTATGTTAAAATTACATATCATACAATATTTTCAAAAATATATATATATGTGAAATGAGTCACATTTACACTTATGGTCATACAACCATGCCTCGCTTCGAGAGAGTCCAGATTTCCACTCTTCCTTAGGGAAGTTGTCGAATAGTTCCATCATTTCCACTTCCCGCTCTTCGTAAATGTCTCCAAGTCAAGAGACATCTTTTCGCCGCTTGCCCGCCTTCAGAAGAAGAAATCTCGGGCCTTTGACGAAGAACCATTTCTCGTGCCATCCCCTATTGCTCAAGGGGTGTTCACCAAAGAACGCTCATCGAACTTTTCTCCGCACTTCTGAGAATGCTTGCTAAGGGCCTCAACCCTTCTCCCTGGATTGTACTATTTTATAGACAGTGAAGAAGAAGTCCAGGGAGGGCTCGACGCCCAACTCATGGCAGAAGGCCACGAAGGCCAGAATGTGAATGTAGGAGTTTGGCACCAGCTGTGAAAACCCCACACCCGTAAACCCCAAAGTAGGGTCACTATAAAGATGTGTAGGGGAAACTGAACCCCCTTCTCCAGTAAGGTCACCGGGACGGCCGTCCAACCTTCAGTGCCGTTGGTACATCTTTTTCACCGCATCGGGTACCCCGATTGCGTGGGTATCCTAATGTGGAACCTAGATCGAACCCTCTTTAGTTCAACCTCGCCATGATAGAAAGAGTGTTGGCATGAGAGAAGCGGTCCGCATCTCGTAGTATTCAGAGGGGGGTTTTGGAGTTTTCGACTTGGGATTCAAGGCCAGTGTTCCTTCCATGAGGTTTGGGTTTCGTGGAACCACTATGATTGGTGTTACTAGTATTGGGAATTTTGATCGAGTTGTGAGAAGCCATTTGTGACGCATTTCCGAGAAGGATCGAAAAGTTTAGTAGGCGCTCAATTTCAAATGAACAGTAAAATCGCCAAATTTGGTAAAGTTATCCTTTATATCGATTTGCTTACACTGTTCAAGGTCGGTACATTAAATGTTAGTGATAATTTGGAATTTGAATGGGAAGCGCCCTCTGTCTCGGGTCAGATATTTAATAGATAGGGCCTTTTAGATTTGGGCCTTTGATCTCCTTTCATCTCATTTCGTGAGCAATAACCGCACATTTAAATTACTTTATATTATTGATTTTCAAGAAAATATCATGGATATTTTTAGTTTTCTATTAAACATTCTTCGCTCAACAAAAACTAGGGGCAATGTTGGGTCATGATATTTTCTCCCATCAATGGGATATATTGGGCTTACTCTTTTAATTAATCTATCGGGCCTTTTATTATTGAACCATGAAAGTCTTTAAGCCCGCTTATCTTATTATTTTCATTCTCGACTTATAAGACCGGCCTCATCCAAAGGTCGATCCTTTGGACATTTTAATATCTATTATTTTGACTTGCAATGATGAAAAAGCATGATGGTTGACTAGAGAACTCGCCATGCATTAATGTGGATGGGATTATAACCTACGGCCAGGGGAATGCATGACCAAAAAGCAAAGTGGATAAACTATATGCAATTCGGTGGATCCCATCGATCAAGGGGTGTGTCGTGTAATAGTGGGTGGCAATCAGAATCCGGGAGGATAGGATATAGCTTGCAAGGAAGTCATCACGGGAGGTACGCTCTCATACACTTATT
This sequence comes from Panax quinquefolius, assembly GCA_020205615.1. Taxonomy (NCBI): domain Eukaryota; kingdom Viridiplantae; phylum Streptophyta; class Magnoliopsida; order Apiales; family Araliaceae; genus Panax; species Panax quinquefolius. The sequence continues at coordinate 145,424,993 of CM035155.1, read as the reverse complement.
CATTCATAATCGATATACACAAAAGAATTATTATTGTCTCTCTCTCAATACACTAGGCGATATAGCCTCCATTTTGATAAACCTTGTGAACACGCCATCGACTCTCACGCCGAAGCTATCCCCGACGGAACCGCCGCCAAGCTTGTGGTGTTTATCGTGGTTTTGTCGCTACAGGATCGTATGCCTTACGTGATTGGGACGCGGCGTAAGATCTTAAGCGTTAACAATCGGTATAGCATAGAAAATCAACTTTCTATGCTATAGCGCCGCAAAAAATTGTTGTTATAGCCGGTTCATTTTTTGTTCGCTTCCTATGGTTCGTTAGAGAAACGGACTGTGTGTATATATATATATATATATATATATATATATATATAGGGAAAAGATCAGGTAAGGGATCCCTTATTTTAACTAAAATCCGAACTTCGTTTATCAGCCGTGGGATTATAAACAACGGTCCAGATTAGTTCGGTTTTGAAAAAAAGAAAAACACGCGGATCCTTTATGGGTAAAAGAAGTTGTTGGGTCAAAAATACCAAATCCGGCAAACAGATCTGGTTTTTCCCTAAATCGAAATTGAAGCTCTTCTTCTCCCTAAATCAAAATTGAAGCTAACAAGACGAATTGGTCATCGCCGGACGAAATTGGGAGGTTCTCTTTCACCAAAATCGCGAGTTCCGGCCGAAGTTGTCAGGTAAGACTTTTGAGTTTCACCCTTGTTGCAAATATAATGATAGAATTTTATGTGATTTAACTCAAGGCTTGATAAATTTCAGGTCAGGTAAGACTTTTGTACAGGTAGAATTTTATTGTACACATGTAAGACTTTTGAGTTCTGACCAAAGTTGTCAGGTCAGGTTGTATGTGATAAATTTCTATTGTACATTGTTTTCCATATGGCTCAATTAAAGGTGGTCTTTTGTATAATATGTTGCAACTGGATATTGGATAATAAAAGGTATACACACAGATGTGCGGTAAATATGATTGTATATTCTCCTAGTGTTTGTAATTCAGAACATTGATTGTGAATCTTTTATATGAAGATTGTGAAACTTCATATAAAGAATGTGAAAGTATATTTGTTTGTAAATATGATAGTATCTTCTGAATTTTTGTATTTGTTTGTACATTGTTGTTGGGTTTGCAGAATGCAACATTGTGTAGAAGAGACAGAAATGGTATCATCTGGTAATTCTTCTCAACAACTTTATATTCCACAAGTTAAAAACGAGTTGATACCGAAAATTGGGTAACAGTTTCACAACTTGGGCGATGTTCGCGACTTTTATAACAACTATGGTAGAGAAGGTGGATTTGGTACGCGGTTAAGTTCTAGTAAGAAGAGTAACGGTGAAATAATTAGAAAGGAATTTATTTGTTATAAAGAAGGGTTGAGGAGAATGAAGCACAACAAAACTCAACAGATTGTACGAAAATGGAAACGGGGCCTAACTAGAGCTGATTGTGGTGCAAGATTGGTAGTTGTGAAAGATCGGACGGACGCGGGGTTTGTTATTAAACAATTTGTTGAGGGTCATAACCATCCTCTTACGACCCCAAGAAAAGTACATTTGTTGCACTCTCATCGTGTAGTGACACTTGCCAAAAGAAATTTAACAGAACAACTCTCAAAATCTAATGTGCCAACATGGCAACAAATGAGTATTTTAGAGATGAAAGCTGGAGGTCCTGAAAATGTTGGATGTACAACACGAGATCTTTATAATGCTGAAAGAGATAGGAGGAATGCTTTAAAGGGACATGATACTAATATGTTGTTTGAGTATTTTAAATATGAGAAAAAAAAGAATCTCGATTTTACTTTTACATTCGAGCAAGAGGAGGGTGTCATGGTTCATTGTTTTTGGGCGGATGCAACATGTAGAAAGGCATACAAAAGTTTTGGGGATGTGGTTGTGTTTGATATAACTTACAATACGAACCGCTACAATTTGATTTTCGCACCTATAGTAGGGGTTAATCACCATGGACAGACAACATTTTTAGGGTGTGCATTATTAAGTGGTGAAAAGATTGATGCTTTTGATTGGTTTTTCAAGGAATGGTTGAAAGCGATGCCGGGTAGCCCGCCCAAAATGATCATAACTGATCAAGATCCGGCAATGCAAAATTCAATTCATGCTATGCTTCCAAATACTTTTCATAGGTATTGCATTTGGCACATTTTGAAAAAAAATTCTGAAAAATTAGGTCCAATTCCCTACAAAGAACATTATGGCGAGTTAAGTTGCTGTATATGGAAATCTGAGAGCCCAGACGAGTTTGAAAGAAGATGGGCTGAGGTTGTAGGGATAGCTAAATTTGACACGAATGATTGGTTACAGGAGATGTACGAAATCCATGAAATATGGGTTCCGCATTTTCGAGACATATTTTTTCTGCCCACATGACTAGTAGCCAAAGAGTTGAAGGGGCTCATGCCTTTTTCAAGAAGTATGTGTCTCCTCAAAACTCAATGTTAGATTTTGTGATGCGGTTTAATAGGGGACTTGCCAAAATGCGTCATAATGAACTAGATTTCGATCATAAGGATGTCAATGAAAAGCCACAAATAAGAATCGAGAGGGTCATGAACACACCGGATGAGTGAGTTGTACACACGAACTATTTTTTACAAGTTTCAAAAGAAACTGCTTGAAAGTGGCAAGTATGTGGTAACACGTACATTTAAAGATGACAACAACTGTATGTACAATGTTCAGAATGTAAAGGAGGGTGATTCTATTGACCGTAAGCTTTCGTTTGACAAGTCATCAAACTTTGTGAAATGTAGTTGTCAGATGTTTGAGAGTGATGGAATTCCATGTAGGCATATGTTGGCATATTTCACAAAAAAACAGGTTATGGAATTACTAAATCAATACATCTTGCGGCGGTGGACAAAATCTGTGAAATATGGCAGAGTTATGGATGACTTGGGTGGGAGTGTGAGTGAAATATGTGATACTTCCGTTATTCTTGAGGCGTAGTAGTCTCTTCCAAATTAAGGCTAATGTTATTGATGAAGTCGCATTAAGTGAAGATAACACAAAAGAGTTGAAAGAATTGTTATTATCAACTCAAAGGAAGTTTGCCGCCATGAATCATGGTAGCATGGATGTGGAAGGGAGTATCAACATGCCCATTTCTCTTGAGAGCCAACAACTAAGTCTCAAAGAACCATCTTCGGTAAGGACGAAGGGTTGTGGTAAACGACTTAAGGGAGGAAAAGAGAAGGCTATCAAGAAGGTTAGGAAATGCAATGGTTGTGGGATTGTTGGAGTGTCGCATGACAAAAGAAATTGTCCACAACTTGTTGGAATGTACGATGAGGAAGCCGTTGACATTAATGATGATTGTAAGTCTTTGTTTGATTGTTTTATTTATTGCAATTTTGTATCCATCTTGTAGTTGACATTCATGATATTTTCATGTTTCAGGATGGGAGTCTTTGTGGCAGGGGCTGCTTTCATGTGGAGATGTTGTTCTTATTCGCTTGGGCATACACCACTTCAGGTCTGCTATGGTACTTATTATAAGAAATTAGATATATATGAAAAAAATTATACTGCAGGTATGCAACTTTTAATAGGTTAAGGTTGGAGTTGTGATGTAAGAATTACAATCGCTTTTAATAATAGCGAGAAAAAGTGGTTCTATAATCTCATTGATTTTTCCTTAATATTTGATGGATGTAGGTTTTTGCTGGTGCCATTTTAGGATGCATAGTGGCGTATCTGATGCAGAGCTCCAATTAGTACCAATTCTATGTGTAATGTAATTTGTATTTGGTTGTTGGCTTTTGTAAGTATACACAGTAGTATTGTCAAGGATTCACTTTAGTAGTAATTGTTGTAGTTTTTTCCCTGGGAGAGCTGCTATGTATTGATTGTATAATCATTAGTGTTTAATGACATGTATGGATACAATGCTTATATTGGTTTTTGGAAATTCAATTATGAGGACAAGAGAAATTGTAATTCAAGGCAGGCAAGAGAAATTGTAATTCTGGCAATTCTTAGATTAAGGATGTGGTTTTCATCCAAATGGAAGTGCTTAATTAGGTGCGTGGGCTTCCGAGGACCTGAATGGTTATTTTGTTGGTTCAAATAAGTTTTGATTTGAGACATAGGTTAAGAATTCAATATTTTACTAGTAAACAATCTTACCCTTCAATTTTCTTTTCTCAGATCTGGCTTCCTTTCTTTGATTGTTAGAAACACTTTTGCCTTCCTCCAAAATCCCCTGTTAGCATTGTTAGGACTTGAGATCCAGTAAACTTATCTTGATTACATTGTAGAGAGATATATTGTTATTATAGGAATTTCATGTAATTTGGGTGAATGAGAATTTCATGAGAGAGACCTTCCATGCTCCCATGTAAAATAAACTTCACATAAGTATTTCACTCATGTAAAATTGATCAGAGCTTAATTGGATTGCACCAGGGAAAAAACCATTCCTTTTTCAAGAATATCACTAATGTAAAACATCACTCATTACTTGAATGGTTTGAAGCATAACTACAAAATCACCTGCATGAATGAATTACATCAACAATTCATTTAGTGCGTGTATGTTCAACAATTACAAATCCACTTTTCACTTAACAAGACAAAGGATAAAAAACATAATGCATGCTTCATGGTAGTAGAGTACATAATTTTACAATCACTTAACAAGTGCCATGACCGACACTACCAAGGATAGCCCACAAAAAAACACGACGATATTGATGATGTGTTTAAGATTTGCCACGTTTATTTCAATGACTCCAAGTCGAGCATCATCATTCTTTGCCATGTTACCGCACGTGTTTTCATCAATGAGTTGGGTTCGCCATACCCAATTGGATTGCAACAGTCCCAAAACTTACATTTTCCTTTGTCCTTCTCCCTTGGACAGTCGTAGTAGAGCCTTCCAGGATTCTTCTGTGATTCGAATATTCTCACAAAGACTCTCGGGGCGATAATAACACATTTTTTTTCGAAATCATATATCATGAGTTTGAATGCTCATGTTGCTTGAAGTAGACATGCCTTTGTTGAACCTTATCTGTCAACATACAGTTTATTTTAGAGACATTCCACAGTTTAGTATGAAAACATAATGTACATGGGCTAAACAATAACTATTATCAAATTAATCACAACTGTAAAAGAAAACAAATTAAAGAGCAACAAACACAACTTGGCAAATACTCTATTTTATTCATTATACACAAACAACAACAGCAGCACCATTCATTCCTTACAAATTTTTTTTCCAGGTTCATACATAACCTTCAGTAGCATATGCACTAACCATATTTCCACAAGTAATAATGCACAAACACTAAACACTAGACATACATTTCTGTTTTAGTCACATTAACCAAACAGTAGACACACTCTAAACATTAGTAATGTGTATACTAAACATTAGTATACAGTAACACTAATAAAAAGAGTTGCAGTTCAAAATTAGTAATGTGTATACTAATAAAAAGAGTTGCAGTTCACAGTATACTAAACATTAGTATACAGTAACACTAATAAAAAGAGTTGCAGTTCAAAATTAGTCATGTGTATACTAATAAAAAGAGTTGAAAGCAACATAAATTTATTTGTTTGTATTCAAATCAAATAAATCTATATATCTAATTATGAGACGGTAGGAGGCCTTAGAGCAGTAAGTAATAAAATTAAAGAAAGAATATTTTTGTTCTAAAATCAAAGATCATTTCACAACAATTTAGTGTCAAATATGTTCTGGAAAAAGAAACTGCTAAATAATACCAAGGCAACCTTAGATTAGAAAAGACAATACCAAGGCAACAGTTACCTTTCCAACGTGAGTGAAAGAAACTCGTTATGAGTGAAAGAAACGTTCGGCTATCATCACAAAGAGATTCAGGTCAATTTCGCTGTGAAATTTCGCTGTGATCGATTTAGGCTTCACTCTCAGAGAGAACTGATCGATTTAGGTTGCAACGAGAAGAAGAGAGCCCTGATCGATTTAGGGAAAACGACGACAAGAAAGAACCGATTTAGGAAAAACGAGAAGAAGAGCTTCAATTTCGATTTAGGGAAAAACCAGATCTGTTTGCCGAATTTGGTATTTTTGACCCGACAACTTCTTTTACCCATAAAGGATCCGCGTGTTTTTCTTTTTTTTCAAAATCGAACTGATCTGGACCGTTGTTTATAATCCCATGGCTGATAAATGAAGTTCAGATTTTAGTTAAAATAAGGGATCCCTGACCTGTTCTTTTCCCTATATATATATATTTGTTAACATCAAAATTTGTCCATTCGTCAAATTACCAAACAACGAACTTAATTAAACCTACACAATGAACAAATAAATACATCAAAAAGCTTGACGGTCGAAGCCGCCGAGGGATAACTCTAGTGTGAAAATTAGTTCTGGCCAGAAACGTCAATAATGAATGTATGTAATTGCTTTAGTGAGTAAGAGTAATAAAGTGTGTGTACTTTGAACATGGATCATGGTTGTACTTATAACTTGATCACACCGTCTCAATTCACCACGCCCGTCCCTGAATTGGAATAGGAGTCCTATGTCGATGTTGGGTATAACATGAATCCTTATTGGGTTTGGATTTAAGTATTACCTAGAATCTGTTTTGGTTTAGGAAAATTATCTTGTCTAGCTATACTCAATTTAGTATTTTTAATCCTATTTGGTTATGGATTTTCCTATGACCTATAAATATAGGTACTGGGATTTTGGAAAAGAGACATTCAGAAGTATTCTAAGAATTCTCATAGTTCTCTCTCTTTATCTTGTACTGTTCAAATATTTATTTAATAGATTTCTTATGCCTTCTCCGTCATTTTTTCTCGATTTGGGTTTCCACGTAAAATCTTGTGTTATTGTCTTTATCTTTTTTGCGTTGATTTATTGTGTTTGTCATAGTTTGTTATAACAAAGTGGTATCAAAGCGTGGTTATTATCGATCCATATATACTATGGCGTTGAGTTCAATTTCATCAACAAACTTTGATATTGACATCATCAATGGGAATATTAGTTTCAGTCTTTGGCTGGTTCGGATAAAGGTTATTCTTACTTAACAAGGCTTGAAGAAAGCCATTGTAGGGAAACCAGTGAAGCCTGTAGATATGTCTGATACGGATTGGGAGACGAAAAAAACTAGAGAGATGTCTGAGTCAGAATGGGAAACTATGGATGATAAAACACTTTCGGCAATTCATTTGTGCCTTTCGAATAATGTGTTGCAGGAGGTGTTAGCGGAAACTACAGCTGCTGATTTGTTAAAGAAATTAGAGTATCTCTATTTGACGAAGTCCCTCACTAATATATTGAGACTTAAACAACATCTTTACACCTTACATATGTAAGAAGGTACGCAAATCAAATCTCATATCACTGAGTTTAATTTAATTTTTACTGAGTTACAGAATATTGATGTTAAGATTGATGATGAAGATCAAGCCCTATTATTGTTAGTCTCATTACCTCCTTCATATAAGCACTTTAGAGACACTATGATCTATGGTAGAGACACTATATCAATTGATGATATTAAGACGAATCTTATGAGTAAAAAAAATTAGATTCTAAGACAACTTTAGGGAAAAGTGAGGATCAAGGTGTTTGATTGTTTGTCAGAGGGAGGTCAGTTGAGAAAAGTTCAAAAGATAGTACACACAGATCAAAATCTCGGAATAAGAATTACAGCTGTAACTATTATCATGTAAAGGGGCATATAAAGCGTAATTGTCTGAAGTTGAAAAATAAAGAATAGAGAGGAGACAATCATGGTTAGATTCATAGTGGGTAGAATGTGCAGAACCAACAGAATCAGAGGGCAAGAAAGTTGGTTAAGCTAGTGTTGCTAAGGATAGTGATGATCTTTTATTAGTAGCCGATGACAGAGAAAGACTTAGCAGTGATTAGATTTTGAATTCTGGGTGTTCTTATCATGTGTCCTACTCGTGATTTGTTCTCCACATATGAACTGTTTGATGGTGGAATTGCTTTGATGGGAAATAATTCTAAATGTAAAGAAATTGATATTGATACAATTAAAATTAAGATGCATGATGGCATAATCAGGTTATTGTCAGATGTTAGACATGTTCAAGGTTTTAAGAACAATCTCATATCTTTGGATACATTAGATGAAAACAGGTGTAAGTACACAGCTAAAGGTGGAGTTATGAAGATTAGTAGAGGCTCTCTTGTGTTGATGAAAGGAATCAAGGTCGGTATTTTATATAAGTTGGAGGGTTCTACAGCTACAGATTTGGATGCAATTTTTTCTTCAGTTATTGCAGATGACACCACTAGGTTGTGGCATATGAAGTTAGGCCATATGAGTGAAACATGCATAAATGCTTTACTTCTGTGAGCATTGAGTCTCGGGGAAGCAGAAATGAGTTAATTTCAAGACTTTGGTTCATAGAACAAAGGGGACTTTGGACTATATTCATTCAGACCTTTAGGGCCCTTTACGAGTTCCTTCCAAAGGTAGCAGTGCGCATTATCTGTTAACCATCATTGATGATTATTCCAGGAATGTTTGGCTCTACTTCTTGAAACTTAAGAATGATGTTTTTGTGACTTTCAAACAGTGGAAGACTTTGGTTGAGAAACAGATAGAAAGCAGATTAAGAGGTTCATAATAGATAATGGCCTTGAGTATTGTGAGACAGAGTTCAATGAGTTCTGCAAGAATGAAGGAATTTTTAGGCATCGTACAGTTGCGAAGACACCACAACAGAATGGAGTTGTAGAATGGATGAACAGAACCTTGATAGAGAAGGCCATGTGCATGTTGTTAAATGTAGGTTTAGGCAAGGAATTTTGGGCAGAAGCAGTGAACACAACTTCATTCTTGGTGAATCATTCTCCTTGCATATCTATAGAAAGTAATACATTTGAAGAGGTTTGGTCAGGTAATCATGCAGATTATTCATCTCTCATGGTATTTGATTGTTCTGCATATGCACATGTGAATGAGGGAAAACTCGAACCTAGAGCCAAGAAATGCATCTTTTTTGGTTATGGTTCTGGTGCGAAGGGTTATAAACTTTGGTGTGCTAATCAGAAGTCAGCAAAGGTCATCATTGGCAGAGATATTACTTTTGATGAGTCCGATATACTTCATAAGAACAAGGAATCCTCTATTCCTTGTATTGATAGTTTTAACAGTGTTGGTTAGAAGGTGGAGCTTAAATTAACTTCTCCTCAGGTTTAGAAATTACAACATAGTTCAGATCATGTGCCTACTACTATACTGTTGTAGATGAGAATATAATTTCAGAGAAGGAACATGTAGAAAATCAGTATAGTCTCACTATAGACAGGGCAAAGAGGTTAGTGCGACCACCACAAAGATATGGGTATTCATATTTTGTTATTTATACTTTGTCAGCTACCGAGGAAGTTGAGTACAGTGACCCTGTGACTTATAAAGATGTCGTTTCCTCAAATAATTCAAAAAAATGGTTGTTTGCTATGAATGAGGAGATGAAATTTCTTCAGAAAAATCAGACTTGGGAGCTTGTGAAACCACCTAAAAGTAATAAATTTGTGGGTTGCAAATGGATATTTAAGATAAAGGAAGGAATCCTAGGAGTTAAAGATGCTAGGTACAAGGCTCGACTAGTAGCTAAGAGATTTAGTCAAGTCGAGAGAATTGACTTCAATGATGTGTTTTCACCAGTTGTGAAACACAATTATATTCGATTATTACTTGGTTTGGTTGATATGTATGATTTAGAGTTAGAAAAACTCGATGTGAAAACAGCTTTCTTGCATGGTGAACTTGACAAAAAGATTTATATGGTTTAAAACAATCTCCCAGACAGTGGTATAAACGATTTCATTCATTTATGGTTGGTATTGAATATAACAGGAGTCAATATAATAGTTGTGTGTACTTCAGGAAACTTAAGGATGGTTCATTTATCTATTTGTTGCTTTATCTTGATGATATGTTGATTGCAGCAAAAGATAGTTCAAAGATTGGTAAACTAAAATCACATTTTAGCACTGAGTTTATAATGAAAGATTTAGGGGATGCTAAGAAGATTCTTGGTATCGAGATTCAGCGAGATCGCAGAATTAAGAAATTATACTTATCCCAGAAAGATTACATCGCGAAGGTTTTAGATCGTTTTAGTATGAAGAATGCCAAACCAGTAAGTACTCTTCTTGCTGCTCACTTCAAGTTAGCAGCTGAATTATCTCCTTAGACAGATGATGAGGTTAGGTATATGTCAAGTGTTTCCTAGTCTAGTGCAGTCTGTAGCCTTATGTACACTATGATTTGTACTCGTCCAAATATTTCACATACCATTAATGTGGAAAGTAGATACTTATCACATCTAAGTAAAATTCATTGGGAAGTCGTGAAATGGATTTTAATATACTTGTGAGGTACCTTCGATGTTGGTTTAGAGTTTGGAAGGAATGATGATACCCTTATAGGGTATGCTGATTCAGACTATGCTGGTGATCTTGACAGGAGAAGATTGTTGACTTGTTATATATTTACCCTTGGAGGTTGTGAAATTAGTTGGAGAACTACTTTACAACATACGATTTTTGACGCCCCCAAAATAGGTCCATTCCATCCAACATATTCTGAGTCATCATATACATGGTACAGAAACAACTACAACTTTATTAATACATTTGTCGTGCAAAATACGACAACACATATACTGTGAGTTTAAATACAAATATTATCTTCTAGACAATATCCACACCCAAATAAAGTCCTCATTACAATTATTGATACACTATTTTACAGAATAGTGAGGACTACTAAAATAACTATTTTGAACCATCACTCCATACCCCGACTAGTTTTCGTTATATTCTCCCCTCCTGAGAAGAAAAATGGAACAAAAAGGAAAGGGGTGAGCTCAACTAGCCCAGTAAAGAATATTATGACTAAGATAATGTACAACAAATTATCGTTAGTCCTCAACAGGGAAAAATCTGATAGAATACAATAGACAACAAGTTTTAAATCAATATTCGCAGCGGAAATAATAATTCATAGAAGAGTTACGTAGAGAATGAAATCTACTATTATCTACGAATATAAAAGTCCATCATCAATATTTTATCCCTGTAACATCAATCAATATTCATCTTGAATCAAATATTCATCTTTGCACTACAGGCCAAAGATATTCAGTAATATCATCATTTAGGACTGAGGATGATGAAAAATATTTTAAAGAAAACGAATCTAGTGAAACAAAAGAGCAAATATTAAGGATTCGTATTTTAAACAGTCCAAGTTCAAAAATACTCCATAATAAACTATTGTGGAACAGAATTCAAAAATGAAGATCAAAACATAGATCCGATCAAAGATAGGAACCATAATAGACAATCTTGGACACAGAAAAGAAAATTTAATTTTTCTGTGAATAGTGTCGTATTCCTGAATAGTGCCGTATACGTGAATAGTAACTCCGACACTAAAAAGGTAGAAATTTCACAAGAAAAATCATTATGCTTCGTGAATAGTAACCCCGACATAAAAAGATAAGAATTTCACAAGAACAATCTTACGAATATTCCGGTATAATGATATTGAAAGAAATAATATCATTTATAAAAAAAATAACATCCCTTACCTCAAAAGAATAGTACTTCTGGCTGGAATAATAGATATAACGCTGAAAGAAACTTGCACCGTATAGCAACACTCAAAGTATCAAAATACTCACAAGAATACGCTCGATAATATAGAGAGAGAAAACTTCAATTTCTGGTGTGATTTTCAATTCTAACCAAAGCACCCTATTTATAGGAAAATGCTTAGAACACCAAAGTAGAAAATTTAATAAAATAATATATTTTTAATCAAATTTTCCTTAGCCCACCACATCAAAAACACATTTTCCCACACAAATGCACCAAAAATGAAAAACATGTTTTAAACAATTTTTGTAACAAAATCAATTCAGACTCAATATTCCGAAATTTCAATAATTCATAATAAATAGCCCTTTTATCAGAAAAATTCAAATCTTATGTCCATTCCATTGGAAATTTAATTCTCTACAACTTTGCAGAATTTTTTTTTTCCAAATTCCAAACAGAAATTGACCGAAATCCACATACGAACGATTTTACAGGCTATAATCAAATTTCAGTCAAAAATAGGGTCCACCAACACACAAAACATGTGTTAAACATTTTTTGTAACAAAAATACTCTTCCTCCTCATTTATTCATATATCACACATTCATTGTAAAAATATCACCATTATTATATTGTTAAAATATAATAATATATTTAAATAAATTATTTTATCGCATAAGATAAAATATCAATTTTCAACAATTGTCACTTTAAAATTTTCTCCATCTATATCCACATAAAATGAATATTTTCCTCATCATATAAATCAATAATTAATTATTCACAAATAATATTACGAAATCACAATCTCGACAACCGGTAGTTCCCTCAGAAAGAGGGGGCTTTCCAATAAGGATTTCTCCTTCATGGTAGCAATTAGGTGACCAAACCTCTCCTTAGATGTAACTTTTAGACATTTTCAATAATGTTATCTAATAATATTATTCAAATAATATAAATTATTGATCTGATAATGAAAAATACTGTGTAGTGACAATTATTGAAACAACAATAATATAAAATATCAACGTAGTAATTATTGAATCAATAAAATAAAATATTGAACAGTAATTACTGTAACATTTATTGAGTAGTGCCTTCTTACTTAAGAATCAATAATTAGTGCAATACCGTGTGCTACTGTGTTTTAACCACCGAGTATACCAACAGTATTAACGGTAACAACTACGCCATTATTTAAACAACTTATACTTGTCGTTTTCTTCATCCAATCGCTTTCACATGGGGCCACAAAAAGGTCACATACAGTCATCATAATATTCCCGACAACAAGAATATTCCACGACCAAACGAATATTCCCCGACAACAATGAATATTTTATAACCACTTACTTATTTAAGATATTTGTGCATTTTACCCACAACTAACCACATTAATCAAATAAACCCTTACTATTTTAAAATAATAAATAAAGGAAATTCCATTTTATTTATAAAAAAAAAGTCGGGGTCTTACAACCTCCCCTCCATATGAAATTTCGTCCTCGAAATTGATGTACGTACTTGATGTTTTAAAAATGTGAAGATACCTCGCTTTCATTTTTGTTTCCAACTCCCAGGTAATTTCTTCAATAGCATGGTTTCTGCATAAAACTTTGACTTGTGGTATGACTTTTATGCGTACGACATGTTCCTTCATATCCAAGATCTTGACTGGTACTTCCTCGTACGTTAAATCTTCGGTTATCTCGTCTGGTTCTAACTCAATAATGTGGTTCAGGTTGTCCACATATTTACGTAACATAGATACACGAAAAACGTTATGAACACGCGACATACTTGGCGGTAAAACGAGTCTACAGGCCACAGTTCATACTCGTTCGAGGATTTCAAATGGACTAATAAATTGAAGGTTTGAGCTTTCCTCACATCCCCGATTCTCACTTTTGGAATAACAACTTCTTGCACCTCTTTCTTCATATTCATCAGCTCCGGTGTGTAGCTTGAGCGGTTTTAACTTTATCGATTAAAGTCGATTCTACTCGTATATCATCACGTGGGTCCCTAGAGTTTTTAAATCTATCCCTATCATTTGCAAGTTATACGAAATGGATCTTTGTGTTCGATAATATCGCACTCGTACCCGCATACGATCTTCTACTCAACATGTCAGCTACCACGTTCGTTTTTCCAAGATGGTATGGTCAGAACATGTGCCAAAATGAGTCTCCTCTTGAGTTCTTCGAAGCTCTTCCCACATTTCTTGCTCCATTCGAATTTTGTATCCCTACGAGTCAGCTAAGTTAATGGAGTAGCGATTCAAGAAAATTTTTCCACGAATCTCCGATAGTTACCAACTAAGCCTAGAAAGCTACGTATTTCGATTACTAACTTAGGTTGCTCTCAACTGTGACTCATATCCCAATCTTGGATAGCACGTCACAATGGCACCTATCAGTTTACTACAGCACGAATATAACGTCCCCTGCGGAGAGTTTGGCTTCAGTGCATTCCACAAAGGAAGTCACCAGATAGAGGCTCGGGTACTAACTTCTAGAGTTAGGTTTTTAACTCCTGAAGTTCAATAGGAGTCATTCGATATGAGATTTTAGAAGTGGGTTTTGTACCGGGTTCAAAGTCGATACAAAATTTAATATCATGCTCTGGGAGTAATGTGAGACCCCAGATTTTATTAATAAAGATTTAAATTTTGTCGAAATAATTTTTTAATATTATGGTGTGAATTTGAGATAATATTATAGTTGTGGGTAGTATTTATAAATTTTGCAAAAGTATGCAAGTGGTTATATTATATTCGATTGGTCGGGGAATATTCGGTTTAGCGGGAATATTCGCATAAATCTGCTCAATCATTGGTGGACCCCTATTAATGTAATTATTGGGATTGAAAAACGACAAAAATATTTTATTAAAATAACGGCCGAAAGTTTTACCATGGTTACCGTTGAACTACTTTCGGTAGTAAAAGTAAAGAATGTCGTGTGGTTGCATAGTAACACTACGGTATTGATTATTGATGCTTATGTGAGAAGTCACTCGGTTTGATTCCATTATTGTCGATTAATAATATGAATTATTATAATGATAATGACGCTTTTGTTTTATTCAGATTATTAACGTAATAAAACGAAAAACATCTTTTTATATAAAATAGAATACTTTATTAAAGTTATTCTATAAATAGAATATATTATATTTTATTATGCATAGTGTTGCATAGTGTTTTGCATAGTGTTTTACATAGTATTGCATAGTGTTTGCATAGTAAAATGTTTTTATATAAATAGAATATATTATATTTTATTTAAAAGATTTTTCTTTAAATATGGACCACGATTAAAGTAAATCAATACTGGACCGCTCATGGATTAGTTACTATGCATTCCATTTTCCTATAAATAAAAGCTCATTCCTTCATTATTTTCTTACGAATTCATTGAAACTCTGAGAGAAATTATAGAGAGAAGCTATAGAGAAAGTTATAGAAAGAAGAAGAGTATTCTCGCTTTCTTCACTACTTCTATATTCAGCCTTCTTTTACTACGGTAAGGGTGTTATTCTTTCTTCTTGAAGAGAACTTCATTATTCCATTCATTATTATTATTATTCATTGAATAACTTTAAAAGTGGCATACCCTATACATAACTTTTGTATCGCTGGCATACCCTATACTTGGTGAAATCCTTATGTTATTCCATTGCTTATTATTACATTGGAATAACTCAGATACGCGGTTTACCCTATACTTGGTGACATTCTTCTACTATTCTCATTGGAACATCCTCGTCTGTGTGTTTTACACCTACACTGGTTCCATTTTTATTATTCTGTTGGAACATCCATGCATGTGTTTTACACCACCCTGTTCCGCTCTTTATCATTCATTGAATATCCTATCATGTGTTTTACACCGGATCTGGTTCTATCTTTATTATTCTGTTGAACATCCCGTCGCTTGTGAATTTCACCACTTTTCGTTCCGTTATTATTATTCTCGATGGAATAACTTGCCTGTCTGCGTGTACCGCATGCACGGTGATTTCTTTTGTTATTCCATTCTTTATTATACCCAGTTGGTTAAAACTTTGACTTATATACTCCATGAAATTAGTAGAATATCCTTGATATTTGCGTTTCATCCAAAGATCTTTTCACGAAAAATATTCTTCCGATCATTCTTGAATTTTACTCTACGAAACAATATTATGTTGACAATTTGACGTTAATAATTCATGGATTAAATAATTCTTGAACTTGTTTTATTGAATTATTATGTCATTGTCATCATCCTCATGTTATATTATGTTATCTTTGGGCTTACGTGCATAGATGAACTTAGTATGATTATGACCGTGGATCATTCTATATAATCACGACTTGATATAAATGATGTGACAAAAGTCCTCGATTGGCTGTAAATGCAAATGATGGATAGTTTTGGTATGATTATGACCGGGGTGATTCGGTATAGTCATGACCATTGATAACTTGATGAAAATCCTTGGCCGTAGTGCAGGGATGATTAGATGTGGTGGTTTATTTATTGTCGAGTCTCGGCGATAAAAATTGATGAAAACCTTTTAAAACCTAAAAGATAGTAGACTTTATTCTCTACTTGACTCTTGTTAATGGATTGCTTATTCAACTGCAGCTAAACTTGTTGTCTATTGTATTTTATCGGTTTAACATCATTGAAGGCTAATGATAATTTATTCGCATTATCTTAGTCATAATATTTCTTCTTGGGCTAGTTGAGCTCACCCTTTCTTTTCACCGTTCTCTTCGAAATGAGAACATAGTTGGACGAGTCGGGGAACGAAGTAATGGTCCGAGAGGATAGCATTAGTAGTCCTCACTATTCTCGTGAAATAGTGTGATAATAGTTGTAATGAGGACTCCTTTTGAGTTTGTATAATATCTAGTAGATAATATTTGTATTCAAACTCACGCTTTATGTCGTATTGTACACGGCAGCTTATATTAGTAAGTTGTATTTGAATTTATGTACCATGTAAGTGGCGACCCAAGATGGGTGACGATACCTAATTTTGGGGCGTTATATTTGGTATCGTAGCTTAGGATATGATCCTGGCTAAGATGTGAGAATAGTACTAGGAGGGAGAGAGCGGAATTCTTCGCTAGTATGACCTACCTAAATTTATTTAGTATTTAATTGGTCATTCGGTGTATTATAGGGATAATATGTGACATGTTAATTAACCCCGGTTTTGTGGCGATGATTTGAAAATGGCATCCAAAATGTTGAGATAAGCATTGGAGCACGAGATCTGTTGATTCTCCACGGATCAATAATCGTGACAATGTGCAATAGGATGGCGATAATCCTCCGTAAACAACAACACCGATTAATTGACTAACGACGATGACGCTTTAAGAGGTTTTAGAATTCATGCAACATCGTCGCGTAAAGCGACTCACATCCAAAACGTAGGTGGAAACACGGAAAACTCTCGGGCGGTCACCGCTAAACAATTCAAGGAGCCGACCACCGGAGTTTAAGGGAGAGCCAAAACCACTTCAAGCGGAAGCATGGATAATTTGTGGTCGTGATACTAATGAATACACAATTATCTTTGGTAGTAGTGCATGGATAATTTGTGGTCGTGATATTAATGAATACACAATTATCTTTGGTCAGTAGTCATGGATAATTTGTGGTCGTGATACTAATGAATACACGATTATCTTTGGTAGTAGTGCATGGATAATTTGTGGTCGTGATACTAATGAATATCCTTGGCCTCAGAAAAGGGGGATGATTCGATGATATGGATTAATTATTGAAATGAGTCTCAAAGAATGAAATATTAATTCATGGATGTGGTAAAAGTCATCTTTGTCAGTAGTGCATTGATAGACTTGGTATGATTATGACCACGGATTATTCGGTATAATCATGATCAGTAATTGAAACACGAATATCCTTGGCCAAATTGGTGCATGGATAATTAATGGTCGTGATACTATTAAGTCGCTGCGTCTTAGCATTATTGGTTTTACAGTTGTATATCTTTAGCTTTGTAGTAAAAGATGAATTGTTAATGAATAGCTTTGCAGATTTCAAAGATGAATTTAATATTTTAAACGATAAAGGTATTCAAGGTATCCTCATCTCTTTATCATACCAGTATCGTACTTCTAATTTCGAGGGCTAAATTCCATAAGAGGGAGATTGTGAGACCCCGTTTTTATTAATAAAGATTTAAATTTTGTCGAAATAATTTTTAATATTATGGTGTGAATTTGAGATAATATTATAGTTGTGGGTAGTATTTATAAATTTTGCAAAAGTATGCAAGTGGTTATATTATATTCGATTGGTTCGGGGAATATTCTTGGTTTAGCGGGAATATTCGTATAACGGCTCAATCATTGGTGGACCCCAATAATGTAATTATTGTCGGATTGAGAAAACGACAAAAATATTTTATTAAAATAATAATGGCGGAGTTTTACCGTGGTTCTTGTTGAACTACTCATTAGTAAAAGTAAATCAATGTCGTGTGGGTTGCATAGTAACACGGTATTGATTATTGATGCTTATGTGAGAAGTCACTCGGTTTGATTCCATTATTGTCGATTAATAATATGAATTATTATAGCGATAATGACGCTTTTGTTTTATTCAGTATTATTAACGTAATAAAACGTAAACATCTTTTATATAAAATAGAATACTTTATTAAAGTTATTCTATAAATAGAATATATTATATTTTATTATGCATAGTGTTGCATAGTGTTTTTGCATAGTGTTTTACATAGTATTGCATAGTGTTTGCATAGTAAAATGTTTTTATATAAATAGAATATATTATATTTTATTTAAAAGATTTTTCTTTAAATATGGACCGTCGATTAAAGTAAATCAATCTGACCGCTTCATGGATTAGTTACTATGCATTCCATTTTCCTATAAATGAAGCTCATTCCTTCATTATTTTCTTACGAATTCATTGAAACTCTACAGAGAGAAATTATAGAGAGAAGCTATAGAGAGAAAGTTATAGAAAGAAGATGAGTATTCTCGCTACTTCACTACTTCTATATTCAGTTCTTTTTACTTGTAGGGTGTTATTCTTTCTTCAAGAGAACTTCATTATTCCATTCATTATTATTCATTGGAATAACTCCGTAAAAGTGGCATACCCTATACATAACTCGTATCGCTGGCATACCCTATACTTGGTGAAATCCTTATGTTATTCCATTGCTTATTATTCATTGGAATAACTCAGATATCGCCGCTTAATTACCTATACTTGGTGACATTCTTCTACTATTCTCATTGGAACATCACATGCGTGTTTTTACACTCGACACGGTTCCGCTTTTATTATTCATTGGAGCATCCTGCATGTGTTTTACAGGACTGGTTCCGCTCTTTATCATTACATTGGAATATCCTATCGTGTGTTTTACACCGGATGCAGTTCCATCTTTATTATTCTCATTGGAACATCCCGCTTGCGGTGTGAATTTCACCGACTCGGTTCCGTTATTATTATTCTCGATGGAATAACTTTGTCATCGCGAAGTACCGCATGCATGGTGATTTCTTTTGTTATTCCATTCTTTATTATACCCATTGGTTAAAACTTTGACTTCTATACTCCATGAAATTAGTAGAATATCCTTGATATTTGCGTTTCATCCAAAGATCTTTCACGGAAATATTCTTCCGATCATTCTTGAATTTTACTCTATGAAACAATATTATGTTGACAATTTGGACGTTAATAATTCATGGATTAAATAATTCTTGAACTTATTTTATTGAATTATTATGTCATTGTCATCATCCTCATGTTATATTATGTTATCTTTGCTTACGTGCATAGATGAACTTAGTATGATTATGACCGTGGATCATTCGGTATAATCACGACTTGATATAAATGATGTGACAAAAGTCCTCAAAGGCACTGTAATGCAAATGATGGATAGTTTTGGTATGATTATGACCGGGGGTGATTCGGTATAGTCATGACCATTGATAACTTGATGAAAATCCTTGGCCAGTGGTGCGAGGATGATTAGATGTGGTGGTTTATTTATTAAAATCGAGTCTCGATAAAAATTGATGAAAACCTTTTAAAACCTAAAAGATAGTAGACTTTATTCTCTACTTGACTCACATTAATGGATTGCTTATTCATTGCAGCTTAAACTTGTTGTCTATTGTATTTTATCGCTTTAACAATTGTTGAAGGCTAATGATGATTTATTCGCATTATCTTAGTCATAATATTTCTTCTTGGGCTAGTTGAGCTCACCTTTCTTTCACTTGTTCTCTTGAGTGAAATGAGAACATATAGTTGAGACGAGTTGGGGAACGAAGTAATGGTCCGAGGGATAGCATTAGTAGTCCTCACTATTCTCGGTGAAATAGTGTGATAATAGTTGTAATGAGGACTCCTTTTGAGTTTGTATAATATCTAGTAGATAATATTTGTATTCAAACTCACGCTTTATGTCGTATTGTATACCTACAGCTTATATTAGTAAGTTGTATTTGAATTTATGTACCATGTAAGTGGCGACCCAAGATGGGTGACGTATACCTAATTTTGGGGGCGTCACAAGTAAGCCAAGAAATTCTTCAGAAAATACGTCAGGAAATTCACTAACAACAGAAATATCATTCAAATCTTACGTATTTTTGTTCAAGTCCATGGCATGGGCTAAGAAAGCTTGACATCCGTTTTTCAATAAATGAATAGCTTTATGACTTGATATAATAGTGATTGATTTTAGTGGTTTTGTTGCTTGAATTCGTACAACAGGTTGGTTAGGAATATAAAAACTAACAACCTTACGAAAACAATCAATTTTGGCATGATGAGTAGTTAACCAATCAATCCCTAAAATCACATCAAAAGTAAGTATCTTTAAAGAGATAAGGTCAACAGGTAATGTGATGGTGCCAACTTGGATTAAACAAGATTTATAAATAGTGGATGTAATAAAAGTGTCTCCTAACGGAGTCTCCACAGATAGGTCAAAGTCTAATTTCTCCGGAGTTAAGTTTAAACGTTGAGCACAAGCATGAGAAATAAATGAATGGGTAGAACCGGTATCTAATAAGTTATAAACTTCACAAGAATTTATAATTAACTAACCTGTGCTAACTTCGTTCGAGTTCCTTGCATTCTGACCAGTCACGACAAACGCTCTTCCAGGAACCGTTGACTTTGACTTTTCTGGGACAACCTTTTGAGTCAACATCCCCGCTGGACTGGGTTTCACTACCGTAAAATCTCGAGCGATATGACCTTCTTTTCCATAATTATAACATACCTTGGAAGGCTGTGAACATTTTGGACTTATATGTCCCTCCTCTCCGCATTTGTAGCATCTAACTGGCGATCGTTCTCCTCCCCTAGAATTTATTGTTGGTGCTGGTGCTGGTGCTGCTGCCAACATCTTCCCGTCATCGCTAAATCTTCTCTTCTTGAAATTTCCACTTGAGTTATTTCTTCTATTATCTTGGCCATAATTACCACCGAAGTGGTTACCATTTCTGGCACGATAATTTCCTCCACGATGGTTATCCTTGTTCTGATGACCATTGCCATCGGTACGATTATCATCGAGTTGTAGGTCGCTATTCTTCGATTGAGCTGACTCATTATCGCGCTCCAATAACTGAGCCCTATTCACAACATTTGAATATAGAGAAAATTTATGAGAAATGAGATATTGACGTATGTTGGGTTTCAAACCTCTCAAAAACATCCGCGCTATACGTTCCTCAGTCTCCACCAAATGAGGTGCAAACCTGGATAACTCCGCGAACTTCGCCTCGTACTAGGACACCGTCATTTTGTTCAGTTCTAGTCTAATAAACTCTACCTCCTTCATATGACGAATACTTTCAGGAAAGTACTTATCATTGAATAGTTTCTGAAATGTTTCCCAAGACATGCTAAGTGCGGCTGGATGGAGTGCGCTTTTGATTCCCACCAATGTCCGCCTCATTACTTTAACATAAAAGTGGCGAATGGAACCTTCTGTTCCTCCGTGCATCCCAAGACATCGAATATCTTGGTAATTTGCTTGAACCACGTCTCCGTCTTAATCGGATCCGGCTTTCCCCAGAATTCTGGTGGTCCCAACTCTTTGAACTGCTTGGCTGTGATAAAACGTGTGTTGCTATCATTTCTACCTGTATTTTGTACATGAGTCTCCCTCGCCTGATTTTGCATGAACTGCAAAAAGTTTCTAAACATCTCGTCGTTCATCTTCTGCTCAGTGGTGTTGTTCACAAGAGGAACATTGTCTTCCTGTTGCACGTTCTCCTGATTGGTGAGTAAAGGTGTCTCCATGGTCTCATTTACTCCACTGTTAATATTCTCAGTTGCCATTCTTAAATACTGCCATAAAACAAAGGTTAATTAAAGAAATTAACATATCCCATAATATCCCTATATTCTGACCAACCAACAAATAAGCTTAAGTAGGACACACTAGCGAAGGATTTACTCGTCTCTCCCCTCCTAGTTCTATTCCCCGATCTCTGCCAGAGATCATTTCCCTAAGCTCTGATACCAACTGTGACGCCCCCAAAATAGGTCCATTCCATCCAACCTATTCTGAGTCATCAAATACATGGTACAGAAACAACTATAACTTTATTAATACATTTTTCGTGCAAAATACGACAACACATATACTGTGAGTTTAAATACAAATATTATCTTCTAGAAAATATCCACACCCAAATAAAGTCCTCATTACAATTAATGATACACTATTTTACAGAATAGTGAGGACTACTAAAATAACTATCTTGAACCATCACTCCACACCCCGACTAGTTTTCGCTATATTCTCGCCTCCTGAGAAGAAAAATGGAACAAAAAAGAAAAGGGTGAGCTCAACTAGCCCAGTAAAGAATATTATGACTAAGATAATGTACAACAAATTATCGTTAGTCCTCAACAGGGAAAAATCTGATAGAATACAATAGACAACAAGTTTTAAATCAATATTCGTAGCGGAAATAATAATTCATAGAAGAGTTACGTAGAGAATGAAATCTACTATTATCTACGAATTTAAAAGTCCATCATCAATATTTTATCCCTGTAACATCAATCAATATTCATCTTGAATTAAATATTCATCTTTGCACTACGGGCCAAAGATATTCAGTAATATCATCATTTAGGACTGAGGATGATGAAAAATATTTTAAAGAAAACGAATCCAGTGAAACAAAAGAGCAAATATTAAGGATTCGTATTTTAAATAGTCCAAGTTCAAAAATACTCCATAATAAACTATTGTGGAGTAGAATTCAAAAATGAAGATCAAAACATAGATCCGATCAAAGATAGGAACCATAATAGAGAATCTTGGACACAGAAAAGAAAATTTAATTTTTTTGTGAATAGTGTCGTATTCGTGAATAGTGCCGTATACGTGAATAGTAACGTATACGTGAATAGTAATTCCGACACTAAAAGGTAGAAATCATCATGCTTCGTGAATAGTACTCGTGAATAGTAACCCCGACATAAAAAGATAAGAATTTCACAAGAACAATCTTACCAATATTCCGGTATAATGATATTGAAAGAAATAATATCATTTATAAAAAAAATAACATCCCTTACCTCAAAAGAATAGTACTTCTGGATGGAATAATAGATATAACACTGAAAGAAACTTGCACCGTAGCAACACTCAAAGTATCAAAATACTCACAAGAATACGCTCGATAATATAGAGAGAGAAAACTTCAGTTTCTGGTGTGATTTTCAATTCTAACCAAAGCACCCTATTTATAGGAAAATGCTTAGAACACCAAAGCAGAAAATTTAATAAAATAATATCTTTTTAATCAAATTTTCCTTAGCCCGCCACATCAAAAACACATTTTCCCACACAAATGCACCAAAAATAAAAAACATGTTTTAAACAATTTTTGTAACAAAATCAATTCAGACTCAATATTTTGGAATTTCAATAATTTCTAATAAATAGCCCTTTTATAAGAAAAATTCAAATCTTATGTCCATTCCATAGGAAATTTAATTCTCTACAACTTTGCAGAAGAAAGTTTTTCCAAATTCTAAACAGAAATTGACCGAAATCCACATACGGACGATTTTACAGGCTATAATCAAATTTCAGTCAAAAATATGGTCCACCAACACACAAAACATGTGTTAAACATTTTTTGTAACACAAAACACGTGTTAAACATTTTTGTAACAAAAATACTCTTCCTCCTCATTTATTCATATATCACACATTCATTGTAAAAATATCACCATTATTATATTATTAAAATATAATAATATATTTAAATAAATTATTTTATCAGACAAGATAAAATATCAATTTTCAACAATTGTCACTTTAAAAATTTTCTCCATCTATATCCATATAAAATGAATATTTTTCTTATCATATAAATCAATAATTAATTATTCACAAATAATATTACGAGAATCACAATCTCGACAACCAGTGTTTCTCTCGGAAAAGAGGGCTTTCCAATAAGGATTTCTCCTTACGGGCGCGCAATTAGGTGACCAAACCTCTCCTTAGACAGAACTTTCTAGACATTAACAATAATATTATCTAATAATATTATTCAAATAATATAAATTAATGATCTGATAATGAAAAATATTGTGTAGTGACAATTATTGAAACAACAATAATATAAAATATCAACGTAGCAATTATTGAATCAATAAAATAAAATATTGAAAAGTAATTACTGTAACAATTATTGAGTAGTGCCTTCTTACGTAAGAATCAATAATTGGTGCAATACCGTGTGCTACTGTGTTTTAACCACCGAGTATACCAACAGTATTAACGGTAATAATTACGTCGTTATTTATAAACAACTTATACTTGTCATTTTCTTCATCCAATCGCTTTCTATTATGGGGCCCACAAAAGGTTTGCTTGTCAGGTAAATACGAATATTCCCGACAAGACAGAAGAATATTCCACGACCAAACGAATATTCCCCGAGAACAATGAATATTTTATAACCACTTGCTTATTTAAGATATTTGCGCATTTTACCCACAACTAACCACATTAATCAAATAAACCCTTACTATTTTAAAATAATAAATAAAGGAAATTCTATTTTATTTAAAAAAAAATCGGGGTCTTACACGATTGCTCTTTACTAGAGAGGCAGAATATATGGCTATTACAGAGGCTGTTAAGGAAGCTATTTGGTTGCGAGACTTGTTTATAGAGATCATCATGGATCATGGAGTTACCATTGTCCATTGTGATAGTCAGTGCTATACATTTGACTAAAGATCAGATGTATCATGATCAGGACGAAGCATATTGATGTCAGATATAATTTTGTTCGAGAAATTGTTGAAGATGGTGACATTAAGATCTTGAAGATTGGTACTATAGAAAATCCATCTGACATGTTAACGACGCCGTGAGAAAGTTCACTGTTTGTGCTATATTTGGAGGATTCAAGTCAAGGTAGAGATTTATTGGGTATAACATAAATACTTATTGGATTTGGATTTAGGTATTACCTAGAATCCTTTTTGGTTTAGAAATGTTATCTTTTCTAGCTATACTCAATTTAGTATTTCTAATCCTATTTGGTTATGGATTTTTCTATGGCCTATAAATATAGGTGCTAGCATTTTGGAGAAGAAAAATTCAGAAGTATTCTAAGAATTCTCATAATTTTCTCTCTTTATCTTGTACTCTTCAAATATTTATTTAGTAGATTTCTTCTAACCTTGTGTTATTGTCTTTATCTTTTTTGCTTTGATTTATTGTGTTTTTTTATAGTTTGTCATAACAGTTGAGGTTCCTTATAATTGTAAGTCTCATAATTAAATAGGATTTGACTTCTTCAGAAACAGGAAGTTAATTAGAACAAGGGAATTATAATTCAACTTGGATCGCGACCCTTTCACAAAGTCAAACTCCTTATTTTCAATGTAATATCAAGTCATGTGGCATGGGTCTCCCAGAATCTCACGGACTCATCAAATCACACTACAACAATATTGAAATAAAGGATGTGTTTTAAACACATAATTTTTTGTGAATCTTGCACTTAATATAATATAATTTGATTGATAAGATGCTATTAATGATGAAATGTTAAAACTGCTATTAATGAAATTAAATAGTGAAATGTGAAAGCTAATTGATGATGTTTGGTCCTTCGAAGTAGTGTTTTTGGTTGTTCACAAGCCCCAACAGTCCTGAACAACACGTTCTCACGATGAACAATGGGGTTATGTTGTTGTGGAACACCTCTGTTAGAGTTTGTATATTTTAATTTGATGATAAATGAGCTTAATATATATTTGTACCAGTATGATTTGTACAGTTCTTATAAACGATTGCTCGATTGTACAAGGACTTAGAATAGAAAGAACAAATATGTTAGGTTAATCTTTAAAGAAGCTGAATTGATGTATAGTTGATAGGATGTTATAAGATCGTAAGGTTACCCTGCTACTTGAAGTACAAGATCGCAGAGGAAACAAAATATCACAAATACATCAAGAGTATTGCTGAACTACTTGGAGTAATCAAAACTCTCTGCTTCGTAAAGTCACTTCAGATCGTTAAGTGAACAAGTGATCCTTCCAGCTAGATAAACGATCCTTGATAAAAACTCGATCGTAGAGCAGTTAAGTTTGACAAATGGACTAACATTGGAGCGTTGCAAGTTGAAGGTCTCAATGCACTCTCAAAATATCCTTGGCGAAAATTGAAGATCAGATTATGTGCCTACCAGCTAGTTGGTGACAGTGACACGTCAAGGATGTCAGGTGAGAAAGCAAACTGATGTGACAGGCAAGGAAAAAGGAATTGTCTCATAGGTTTAAAAAGTTAACATCAAGGATCCTAGTATATCTGAGCATTAAATGCACAAACGAGCATTTTACAATGGGAAGATTTATCAACAGAGTATAAAGGGCTACAAGGATTCAACTTTTTAAAGAATGAACATTGATTAAAAAGCTAAAAACTATGCAAAAGTCAAAGAACGAACTCAACGATCCAATATAAAAAGTTCGAGCTGCTAAGTAAACAAGAAGAAAAGCTTAATGCAAACTTAGCAGAACCTCACAACAAACATCAATCATCAGAGCATCAGAGGGCTAAGATTCCTTGTCTTTGTGACTAAATATTCAAGTTTGTTTGGCTTGAAGAGGGCAAAGTTTTCTTGTCTGTGTGACTAAGCCTTTAGCAGATTTCCTACTCAAGGAGTAGAAGAGTGGAGTAGGAGTTATTCAGTCTCCGAACCACTTAAAATAATTGCATGTGTCTTTGCATGTTGATTTTGTTTCTTACGTGCTTATTTATTTATCTTTCAATCTGTCAAAACTGATAGTTATTTCTAGATCTTCAAGGGGTTTTTTAAAAGACTTAGTGCGTTGTGCTTAATTAATCAAAGTAACAAGCATTTGGTAATACTCCTTTAACTATTAAAATTTTAAAAGATCTATTCAACCCCCCTTCTAAATCTACAAGTGCTTTTGAGAAAAATAACAACCATCGATGTGGATGTTAATGTATTGTGTAAAAAGGCAAAATATCAACCAATAATAAGAATGTGTGTGAGTGTCTAGCCTTCTCATCATTACAAGAGCACCCTTTCTATAGGTTCTTATTACACTCCAACACATAAATTATTATAATTGTTTTTAAAGTTTTTCAATATTAAACTTAAAAATTAAGGTTTATTGTTTAAAACAAAATTGATGTTTAACATGTTGGAATACTTCTCGAATTCTATTAAGAAGAAAATGCTATATATCATAAAACAGAAGTCTTATTTTTAATAGTAGTATTATTTTGAAAATGAATTTATTTGTAGTAGGAGTTTTTTTTGAAAGTGTCATATATCTTCAATAGGGTTTATTCAATGCTAGAGTCCTATTTATATGTGGGTACTCTGTAAACATAGTATTGTTTTTAATTGTTGAAATGTAGCATAATCAAAAGTCATGTATTGTCTTAAGAGTTGAGAGATAATGTGAGTGAGTTTTATATTCCGTACAAAAAGTAATATTAATTAGAGGGTTTTGCAACTTTTATTTCATGAAAAAATTGTGTCGTGGATATTATAATATAGTGTAATCTCAAGTTTTAGGACGTAAAATTGAATAGCAATAATGTAAATCAACTCATTATTAATTATTGATGTTAAATTAAATGAAAACTAACACTTATACAAAGCACATATAAACTTACATATGAATCGATTAGTATCCACAAAGCAAAAGTCGTTGAACCGGAATGCCAAATCTATAAGCAATCCTATGAACACAGCTTCTCATCCAAGCGAAGTTGTTAGTAGCAATGGTACAAACGAAGTCAGGTGTTCACACCAAGTACACCCAAACCTATTGATGATAACTTGAAAATACTAAAAAGAATATTTAGAGAAAAAACTGTATGGAAAAGAATAATACGTTATTTTTATTTTATTTTATTTTCCATGCAATATACAGGAATCAATTATTTAACGATAAATCCCAATAGATATGGGATAAGTTTACAACTGATTAAATCAGAATACATATCTCATAAAGAGTCGTGACCATATTAAGTATTATCTAAAATACTTCTAAGTAATATGACTCTCTTAATCCCATATTCGTATTCAAGTGGATGTTCATGATCCACGCATCTGACTTGAATTAATTACTAACAATTGATATAGTGAATATTTGGAATTTGACTCGTAATTTTTCTTTTTATTTTATTATTTGGTTTACGTTGACTTAATTCTCAACATAATATTCGAGCAAGCCAATAAGAATTCAAAAATAAAATGAAGTAATTAAATTTAAAACTCTTGTTTAATCGCATAGAGGGGGTGTCCACGACCAATACCAAGATAGTGAATGGCCATTTTATTATTGATTGTTATTCTCTTGTAGAAACCATGGCATGCAGCTGTAGTAATTAAGCTGCCCAAATATAAGGTCTAGTCTAGTGTCTTCTATAAGTACATGCATGCATGGAGACTGGCATGAAGTATCATGCATGTACTTGTAGAAGACTACTAGACTAGACATGCATGATACTCGATCCATTAATATATAGTGTAGGTCTAACGAAGAAGATGGAACTAAAAGGAACCCTCGGGAGATTTTGCATACAACACGCATGGGTCCTCATTGTCCATATAATGCCCTACAGTTTTTATCTATCTTATTAAATAACTGAGTAAGCATGGCCAACCACAATAGCAGAAATTATAATCATCATGAAAAGTTGTCAAATATGGTTAATTTCCCCTATAATTTAATTCATCATGCAGTTTGTATATATATATATATATATATATATATATATATATATTAATTGTGAGTTGTAATCAACGATTCGTCAAACAGCTATCGTTCATAAAATAAATGAGACTAATCTTTTTAATCTTTTTTTATTAGAAAGAGTATAAACTGCCAAATCAGTTACCTAGACTATTGTCCAGTAATTATCATCTTAGTAGTATGATAATGGCCAATTGGGTCATGTGTGTCTCTTTTTCTCTTAGGTCAAATATGGCTTAACCCACCTAACAGGAATACATCAAGTAAAATTTAATTATATTGTTGCCTTTTTCTTCAAACATAAAGCAAATCCACTACATACCAAATCAATAATTAATGTACAAATGGAAATCAAGATATTAATATATATATATGGACTAAATGTATATATACAGTTGTGTAGTAGCGACCTTTTTTTTGGGTTATGGCGACATGTACCATCACTATAGTCTAGAATAGCTATATAGCGACGGTTATAGTCTAAAAAAATCATCGTCATAGGCGACTGTATACATTTTTCCTATATATATATATATATATGAAAATTTTCTCCACGAACCAAGAAAACAAACCAAAGACTAACCGAATTTTAACGACGATTTTCAGGGCTATAGCGATAGTTCGAACTGTCGCCTTAGATATAGTCGTCTATAACAATGATTTTCTATGCTATAGCGACGAAAAAAATCGTCGTTATAAACAGTTCATTTCCTCCACACACACACACACACACACACACACACACACACACACATATATATATATATATATGTTGGGTCATGATATTTCCCCTCTTTGGGCCGAGTAAGTTGGGCTCACTTGTTTAATTAATCTATTGGGCCATCATTATTGAACCTTGAAAGTCACTGGGCCTAGTCACCATATTACTTCTATTTAACCCTATAAGATCAGGTCGGTTCATTGGACTAACCCATTAGATCATTTAATATCTATTACTTTGACTTGTAATGATGAAAAAGCATGACAGTTGACTAAGACACCTGCCATGCATTAATGTGGATGGGATTATAGTAAGTGACGGCATAAACAATGACGAAAAGGTAGTGAGTAGATCATGCAATGGTGGCGGACCCATCGAGATCACGAAATGTGTGTGAAGTAGTGGGTGGCACGATGAATCAAAGCAAGAGAGAGTATAGCCTATCAACTAAGTCTCCACAAACAGGTACGTTCTCATACACGTTCACATTCATATTCACTTATACACACCACTGAGGATTATTATCTCTCTCAATACACTAGATATTACATCCTCCATTGTTAACCTTGTGAACACGTATATTGACTCTCACGCTGAAATATCCCGTGGTCCGGTAAAATCGAAGCTTATGGTGTTTATCGTGTTTACTGTGCAGGATCAGGGCGTCTTACGTGATTGGGACGTTGGAGAAGATCTTGGCATTAACATTTGCGCTAGAAGGAGGGTTGAGTTCTAGTGTCATTAAAATTTTCAATCACAATCATTTAATCTACTTCAGAAGATGGTGAGGAGTAAAGATGGTACGCCAGAAGGGCAGGCGATGGCAGTTAGCTCGTCACTGCCTCGTGTTTCGGTAAAGATCGTCTGGGTCCTTCTAAAAGTGCTCACGAGAACACGGCCTCTAAGCATAATTCAGGAGATCTTCGTCCGAAGATCCATGGTGGGGCCAGACGGAGGTTGGTTTTTGATGCGGATAAGGAGCATGATCATGGTCGAGGGCGGGCGGAAGGCTCACCGACCAAGACTCATCGCCGAAGTGGTCAGGAGGACAGAGCTGCCAAGTTGGCGAGGATGGCAGACGAAGCAGATAAAGCCTTGGAGGTTCTGTTAAAGCAGAGAGAAGATATAGTCGAACAGATGCTTCGGGTGGCGGAGTTAAGGGACGAAGCATCTAGCCATGTTCAGTCCGAAAGGCGGAGTAAGCATAAGGAAATGCCACGACGAGAGGGTAAAGAGCCGGAGCATTCTACACATGTGTCTAGGGATCGTTCTCACGGTAGGAGGAGATCGAGGAGCAGAACTCCCGTGGCCTCGAAGAAGGCACTGGTGGTCGTTGGTTCTCAGCATCGAGACGACGACAGACGAAGAAGCAGGTCGAGGGAGATCGTGCCAGAAACCAGAAGAAGAGAGCATCAACGTGAATATTCTCATCATGAGGATAGAATTGTACGTCGAAGTAGATCCGGAAGCCCCACAAGGGCAATGGGATCGACAGGACGAGATCGATCAACTCAGAGGCAGAATGTCGTTCAGGAGAAAGAGGTCTCCTCGCAGCCCGAAGGTGTTGATTTTTTAGTAAAGGAGTTGAAAGAGCTTCGAAAGCAGTTGGCTGAGGTTCAACAGGTGAAGGACACTCTAGGAAAGAAGGCATCCCTTTTTTCCTCGGATATTCTTAAGGAGAAGGCGGATGTCACCAAGAAGTTGCCTCGTATGGAGAGCTATGATGGGTCCGGGGACCCTTACGACCATAGCCCGGCGTTCGATCGGCTCATGGATTATTATGATTTCACTGATGCTGCCAAGTGCCACACATTTGTTACGACATTGAGGAAAGATGCGAGGCAGTGGATGGGGACTTTGCCGTCAGATTCAATTTCCTCTTGGGCCGAGAGCTTTGTGATAAGTTCCATGCCCTTTGGGAAGCAAATAAGAAGGAGAGGAAGCCCACCGTTCATTAAAGACAGTCCGTGAGCTTCACCAACGAGTCCTTGGGTCAATATGTGAAGAGGTTCGGAGAAGCGATTGGTCGGTGTCGGACCTCAATGATCTCCAGGCCATAGGTTTGTTTCAGAATGGGCTAGATCTGGTAAAGTCCGAGAAGTTGGTGAAGAAATTGATGTTCAACCATCCGAAGAGCCTGGCAGAAGCTTTTGACAAAGCAGAAAGATATATTATTGTAGATGAGGCTATGAATAGCCTGAAACGTCCTTCTTCGGACCAGTTAAAGGATGCAGATGACCCTAAGGCAGAGGGCGATCAGAGAAAGGGGGGAGGATATAATGATCGGCCAGAGGGCAGTTCGAAGAAGTTCAATAACTCATGGCGACAGAGGAGTAGTCGACCACCTGCGTCCGCCTCGAAGGTGAATAAGGTTTACACCAAGCTGAACACGGATAGGTCGGTGATCTTGGACCAGATCAGGAACCAGCCATTCTATGAGCCGCCTCGTGACCACATCAAGCCAGGGCAGGGCAATACCCGAAAATATTGTGGCTATCATCAAGCCGCTGGTCACGATACTAATGAATGTTGCAATTTGAAAGATTTCATAGAGAGGAAGATTCAAAATGGTTTCTTTGGTTCGATGCGTGGCGGAGAGGGACCAACAAGGTCGACAAAATCTTGATCGTCTTTATTGAAAGTGTCCCTACCCACTCAAAGTATTCTAGTACCACCGCCAAGGCACGTCATTGATGTAATAACCGGGGAACAAAGCGAGGAAAGTTGGTAGGAAGAAGAGAGAGAGGATACGGATTCGGTCATGTCCGTGGCGGGTGCTCTCCCGAAGGCCAACAGACCTTTTCGAGGGGACCATTATTTCTTTCACCGTCTGATTATCCTTGAACCTATCAAGCCGCGTGAGAGGCGTTGGTGATCACAAATGCAGTGGGTTCGATAGATGTGAAGCGCATGATGATAGACAACGGGTCTTCTGTAGACATCTAATATGCGCATGCTTATCAGAGGATGCATCTTGATGGGCGGAAGATGAAGGTCGGACAGGAGGCTCCTTTATATGGCTTTAGCAACGATCCGGTCAAAGTTGCAGGCATTATCGAGCTCCCAGTGATCTTCGGCACGGCTCCTCGGCAGGTAGAAATAATGTGTAAATTTTATGTTGTGCATGTAGATTCGGCTTACAACACTATATTGGGAAGGCCTACACTAACAGCTCTCCAAGCGGTGACTTCCATCATTCACTTCAAAATCAAGTTCCTCACGGCACATGGAGTCGGAGAAGTGGCAGGGGACTTAGATCTAGCTCGAAGATGTTATAGAAATGCGGTTATTTCTTCCGGAGTGGGGGTCAGCAAACAGAAACAAACCATGGCAGTTGAGATCGAGCCCTTCACTGAAAGCAGTTCGGAGCCATTGGTAATTCCTGCAGGAGAAACGAAAGAGATCGAGCTAGTCCTTGGAAAGCCAGAGAAGACAGTAAAGATTGGTTCGGGTCTGCCAGAACCTCTTCGGACAAACCTCATGGAGCTCCTTCATTGCTATCACGGACATTTTGCATGGGAACCACGGGGACATGCACAGAGTCGGTAAAATAATAGAGAAACGACAGACTAGATGTAGATCCTTTGAAGAAGCCGATTCGGCGAAAAAGGAGGATTTTTGCACCAGAGCGGCAGAAGATCATTGATGAGGAGATTGCAAAGCTGTTAGCTGCTGACTTCATCTATGAAATTGATTACCCGGAGTGGATGGCGAATGTGGTGTTGGTGCAGAAGCAGAATGGAAAATGGCGAGTTTGCATCGACTACACCGATCTGAATAAAGCTTGTCCGAAAGACTTTTATCCTTTGCCCCATATTGACCAGCTCATCGATGCCACTTCGGGGTATGCAATACTAAGCTTTATGGATGCTTTTTCAGGTTATCACCAAATATCCATGTGCAAGAAGGACATCTCGAAGATAGCATTCATTACACACCGTTCGGTGTACGCCTATAAGAAGATGACCTTTGGCCTTATAAATGCTGGAGCCACTTACCAGAGAATGATGAACTTCGTCTTGACAGTAACTAGGGAGAAACATGGAGGTCTATGTAGATGACATGATCGTGAAGAGCATGCAGGTTCAGAAACATTTGGACGATCTGGAAGAGTGCTTCCAGACTGTCCGTCATCATCAGCTGAGGTTCAATCCGGCCAAATGCACCTTCGGGCTCGGTGCAGGGAAGTTTCTGGGATATCTGGTCAGTCAGAGGGGCATTGAAGCCAATCCGGAGAAGATCCAGGCCATTCTTGACATGAAGACTCCTCAGTCGTTCAAAGACATCCAACGTCGGTGGCGGGATTGCGGCTCTGAGGAGGTTTATGTCGAAGTCTGCGGAGAGGTGCCTTCCTTTCTTTGATACACTAAAAGGACCAAGAATGCAAAGATCGTTCGATTGAATTGCCGAATCTGAAGACGCCTTTTAGGGCATAAAGACATATCTATCTTGGCTCCTTTATTGATGAAGCACACTTGTGAGAGACCTTATATTTATACCTTGCAGCAAGTTCGTTGGTAATGGGAGAAGTACTGGTTCGGGAGGTCAGTGGGAAGTAGCATCCGGTCTATTATGTCAGTCACGTCCTACGAGATGCTGAAACCAGGTACCCGAACATTGAAAAGTTTTCTTTTGCTTTGATAATTGCTAGTAGAAAGCTTCGGCAATATTTTTAAGGTCGGCTCCTGGTCGTTTACACAGATCAGCCATTGAAGAAGGTGATGAGCAAGCCAGAGGTTTCGGGGAGACTAGCAGCATGGACTATGGAGTTGTCCCAATTTTTCATTGAGTATCATCCCCGAACCGCTATCAAAGGTCAGGCCTTGGCCGATTTTATAGTGGAGTGCTCGTTCACCGAAGCGAATCTTTGAATCGCCGAAGTTGAGACGTCCGATCGAAATATTGCGGTTCTTGACGAGGACGAAATGCATGGACGTCAGATGCAGATGGATCCTCTACGATGTTATTAGTGGAAATTTGGTATTATCTTGACGAGTCCGGAGGGATTCAAAGTGCAGCATGCCATCAGATTCGGGTTTAAAGCGACGAACAACGAAGCCGAGTATGAAGCAGTGTTGGCAGGTGATCGATTGGCAAAGAGTCTAGAGGTCTAGAAGCTGATCATTTACAGTGACTCTCAGTTGGTCGTCAAACAACTGTTGGGAGATTATAAAGCTCGTGGGACAAGGATGATCAAGTATCTGGCAGAATTAAAAGACCGACTTCAGTACTTTGTTTCTTATGAGTTTCTGGGCATAAAGTGGAACGATAATTCCATTGCCGATGCCCTGTCGAAGCTCGCCACCACAGATGCAGATGTTTTCAATGGATCGGTCTATTTGGAAGTTTTGCGTGCCAGACAAGTGTTCAAAGATGAAGCGGTGATGTGTATTGAAGCGATCTAATTGCTTTGGATGACTCCTACATCAAATATTTGGCGGATGGCGTCCTTCCTTCTGGATCGATATCTTGGGCAAAGAAGATTAAGTACAAGAGTGCCAACTTCGTTCTTATTGATGGGGATCTTTATCGAAGGGCATTTTCGTCACCATTATTGAAGTGTCTGGTTCCGTCTGAAGCTGAGTATGCCCTTCGGGAAGTTCATGAAGGCATTTGTGGTGATCATATAGCTGCTAAGTCATTAGCATATAAAGTTCTTCGGCAAGGGTACTACTGGCCAACGATCTTCAAGGAAGCTACCGAGTATGTAAAGAAGTGTGAGAAGTGTCATTTCAGCAAATCGATCCCATATCGACCACGGAAGAAGAGCTATACTCGATTCTATCTCCTATACCCTTTCTTTGTTTGGGGGTTGATATCTTTGGGTCCATTCTTGAAAGCTAAGGGACGATCGACTTCATAATAGTCGCTATTGATTACATGACCAAGTGGGTAGAAGCGAAGCCACTTGATTGATAACAGAGCGAGAATGTTTGAAGTTCATGAAAGAGTCCGTAATATTTCGCGAAATTCCTAAAGTGGTGATATCGAACAATGGACGCCAGATTCGTGGGATCAAAATTTGAAGGATTTTTAGCGGAGGAGTGGGGGTTCAAAGACAAGAAGACTTCGGGCTCATCCACAGTCGAATGGGCAAGTCAAGGTGACCAACAGGACGTTGCTGAACGGGATCAAGTGCAGACTGGATGAAGCTAAAGAAAGATGGCCAGAAGAACTGCTCAGCGTGTTGTGGGCTTACCGGACTACACCGAGGACCGCCACAGGGGATTCACCCTTTCGATTGGCCTATGGTACTGATGCCTTAGTCCCAGTCGAAATCGGATCTCCAAGTCTTCGGGTCAGTCAATTCAAAGAGATCTACAATGATAAAGGACTAAAGGCCAACTTGGATCTGCTAGAAGAAGTCAGAGAGGTAGCTTTGCTCAAATTGGCTGCTTATCAACGAAGAGTAGCCAAGTATTACAACAAAGGGGTCAAACTTCGCAGATTCAAAGTAGGAGACTTCGTTCTCAGAGAAGCTGAAGCATCTACGCCTCAAAACACAGGAAAATTAATGCCGAACTGGGAAGGGCCATATGAGGTGATCGAAGTACCAAAGCCAGGGACTTATCGTTTAAAAGCATTAGATGGATCCGAGATCAAGAACACTTGGCATGCAGCGGGGCAAAATATTTCCAGTGAGATGTCGAGTCGGTTTACCAAGAAGTGCATACATGATTATTCACCATCTATAAAGTTCACTTTTTCACCACTGATCCTCTTCTTATTTGTCCTAAGTTCACAATGGTGTAAGGAGGTATGGTCGGACTCGCTGGCCATTCGATGGTAGCCCATTTATTTGTTGCCCAGTGTGGTAGACAAATCCTATGTTCCTTTATATTGCTTTTACTGAGGGCGGTAAAAGCAATAGTTCACCAAGTAAGGAGGATTTGCGGGTGGACTCGTGACCATTCGATGGTAGCCTTTTTATAGAGAGTGTTTCTATGAATTTGTTATACCCTGAGTGGTAGACAAATTCCGTGATCCTTATATCTTGATCCTTATATCTTGGTCCTAATATAATTGTTTCACCCCGAGTGGTAAACAAATGTCCTTATATACTTGTTCTACCCCGAGTGGTAAGCAAGATCTTGATGGTGCAAAGAGGATCAACCGAATTCATTTGACACATGACCGATCTCACACTTCAGAAACGATAAGTATACATTACTTTATTTTGTTCAAGTGTTGAGTTCAGTTCATTCAATTCAGTTCATTAAATTCTATCCATTAAATTCAGTTCACTTCATTTTATTCTTAACTGTCATATGCCTTAACTAGTTCACAATCTAAGCTCGGTTCATTCAAGACTATTGGTACTGAATTATTGACAAGAAACGAAAAGCATCATGCAGAAGTCATGACATAGAAAGCTAAAATTTGAACCATTCGAGCTATTCATTCATTTTGACAAACACATTGTACAAAAACATAAATTCTAACATAATTTTAGAGCAATAGAAGTCCTGATAAAAGTTTTTAAAACAAAATCCTTAAACAATTTCCAAAATAAATAGATTTTTCACAAACACTCTTAAATAAAACTCAGGAAAAACAAGAACATTCACTTCAGGCATCATCCTCGCCATCTGAAGAGTCGAGCAAGGATGGATCCACGTTAACTGTAATCAACTTCTCCTTGCCACGACTCCGGCAGAGCTCATAGCTTTCAGAATACATCTTCATGATCTCTCCGTTAATCTCATCTGAGTTCCGATACTCTTCACAGATCTGCTTGCGAAGGTCATCGGTTAAAGGAGGCTTAAGGTCCCGAAGAGCCTTGAGTTCTCGAATTTCTTCTTCCAGCTTCTGACGCTTATTCAGATGACGAGTTTCTGCTAGCTCTAGCTTCTGGATCGTTTTAGTCAAGATCTTAGCATCAGCCTTTAGCTCTTTGATCTTCTCCATCCTTATTTCGCTCCTCTGAACCAAGTCAACATTCATCTTGACGATCTCCTCATATTGTGCTTTAGTTGACTTCAGTTCTTCATTGGATGTCTTCGCATCTCCTTTGGCTTGGGCCAACTCTTTCTGAAGACCCTCATTCGTGTGAAGAACGCTCTCACGTTGAGTCCTTTCCCGAGCTAGAGCAGACTTCAGGATGGCATTCTCCTTCCTCATTGCCTCTTCTTCGAATTCAGCTTTGATAGACCATGGACGCAGACGTCCGAACACGACGATTCGCCACGCATGTCCAAAGATTATTCGATCAGTTTCAGATGTATAAGTATGAAGATAAATACGGAAATAAAGGAGAGAACCAATTACCTTCGCCAGGTAGCTCATGCCTTCACTAAGCAAATCCTCGTTCGAACTGTTCCCGAATCGATGGTCATCGGTTTCACGGACGAAGGCGTCAAACAGTTGAAAAGGAAAGTTGGCATTAAATCGAGGCCACATGGTTGGAGAGGCCATAGCGTCATGCTGAAATTCAGAGGTTGACTGTCTTGGAGGAGAAGGCATGGATTGATTGTGAATTGGCGAGGGATCCACATGTATATTTTCCGGAGAGGGAGATCGAACAGGATTAGGTTCATGGATTGGTGAGGGAGCCGAGGATGAACCTGGATGGCTATCTGATGGATGTTTCCTTTTTCGAGATAAGATGGGGACAGATCCTATGACGCCCCCAAAATAGGTCCATTCCATCCAACCCATTCTGAGTCGCCAAATACATGGTACAGAAATAACTACAACTTTATTAATACATTTGTCGTGCAAAATACGACAACATATATACTGTGAGTTTAAATACAATTATTGTCTTCTAGACAATATACATACCCAAATAAATCCTCACCACAATTATTTATACATTATTTTACAAAAATGGTGAGGACTACTAAACAACTCTCTCTAGAACCTTCATTCCATACTCCGACTAGTACTCGCTACATTCTCGCCTCCTGAGAAGAAAAATGGAACAAAAAGGAAAATGGTGAGCTCAACTAGCCCAGTAAAGAATATTATGACTAAGATAATATACAACAAATTATCGTTAGTCTTTAACAGGGAAAAATCTAATAGAATACAATAGACAACCAGTTTTAAATCAATAACTGCAGCGGAAACAATAATTCATTAGAAGAGTTAAGTAGAGAATGCAAACTACTATCTTCTATATATGAATTTAAAAGTTCATCGTCGATATTTTATCCCTGTAATATCAATCAATATATATCTGGAATCAAATATTCATCTTTTGCACTACAGAGCCAAAGATATTCATCGATTAGTCATGTTCGCTCTAAACACTGCTTCATCTTTTTCACTACGGGCCAAAGATATTAATCGATAAGTCATGTTCATCTCAATACACTCGCTCATCTTTTTGCACACTACGGGCCAAAGATATTCATCAAGAAATCATTCATCTTTGCACTACAGGCCAAAGATATTCAAAGAATATCATCATTTAGGACCGAGGATGATGAAAAATATTTCAAAAAAAAGCGAATCCATTGAAAACAAAAGAACAAATATTAAGGATTCAGTATTTTAAACAATTCAAGTTCAAAAATACTTCATAAGTAATCGAGTGGAGTAAAATTCAAGAATGATCAAAACATGGATACAATCAAAGCTAGTATCCATAATAGATATTTTGGACAAAAAGAAGAAATTTCATTTTTGGTGAATAGTGTCGTATTCGTGAATAGTCTTGAGTATCGTGAATAAGTAACTCACACCAAAAAGATAGAAATTTCACAAAAAACATCTTCACGCTTAAGTGAATAGTACTTTCGTGAATAGTAACTCATGAATAGTAACTCATGAATATTTCCAAATTTGATAAAAATTTCCAACCAATATTTTGGCATAATGATATTGAAGAAATAATATCATTTTCGAATAAAATAACATCCCTTACCTCAAAAGACAGTACTTCTAGTTGAAACACCGGATATAGGCTATGACTTGAACTTGTACCGTATAACAATACTCAAAGTATACTCAAAATACTCACAAGAATACGCTTGATAATATAGAGAGAAAAACTTGGGTTTAAATTGTGATTTTCAATTCTAACCTAAGCACCTATTTATAGGAAAATGCTTTAACAACACAAAAGCGTAAAATTTAATATAATATTAATATTTACAAAACACATTCCTCGCCCACTTTGAAATCTGATTTCACCCACCAAGCACATGTTAAAGATGGCCACCAACATTTGAAAAATGTTTTTCTTAAAAATATAATTAAAACTTCCAAAATTAATTATTTGAACTTTCAATAATTCATAATAAATAGCCCTTTTATCGGAAAATTCAATCTCGTGAGTTTTATAGGAAATTCAATTCTCTACAACTTTGCGAGAAGAAAGTTTTTCCAAATTCCAAATGAAAATTGACCAAAATCCATAAGCGAAGCGATTTTACAAAGCTATAATCAAATTTCTATTCAATAATTGTGTCCACCAACACAAAAATATGTGTTAAACATTTAATGCCACAAAAATACTCTTCCTCCTCATATACTCATATATCCCATATTCATTATAAAATATCACCGTTAATATATTATTAAAATAATATATTTAAATGAATTATTTTATCAAAAAAGATAAAATATTAATTTTCAACAATTGTCACATTAAAAAATTTTCCATCTATATCCACATAAAATGAATATTTTCTCATCATATAAATTAATAATTAATTATTCACAAATAATATTACGAATCACAAAGATCTTGTGACTGAATAGCCTCAGGAAAGAGGGGGCTTTCCAATAAGGATCTCTCTCATCATGTAGCGCAATGATTAGGTGACCAAACCTCTCCTTAGATGTAACTTTCTAGACATTGCCAATAATGTTATCCAATAATATTATTCGGATAATATGAATTATTGCTCGATAATGGAAAATCTTGTGTAATGACAATTTATTGAAACAACAATGATATAAAATATCAATGCAAAGAATTATTGAATCAATAAAATAAAATAATTGAATAAGAATTACCGTAAAAATTATTGAGTAGTGCCTTCTTACGTAAGAATCAATAATTGGTGCAATACTGTGCTACCTTCAACAACGCGTATTAGTGTGTTTTAACCACCGGGTATTCCAACAAGATAATTGGTAATAACTACGCCGTTATTTATAAACAACTTATATTTGTCGTTTTCTTCATCCAATCGCTTTTTAGTTATGGGGCCCACAAAGATCGCTTTCCGTCGTATTTATATTCCCCGACAAAGATCTGAATATTCCACGACCAAACGAATATTCTCCGACAAATAATGAATATTTTATAACCACTTGCTTATTCAAAATATTTATGTATTTTACCCATAACTATCCACATTAATCAAATCAACCCTTACTATTTCAAAATAATAAATAGAGGAAAATAAATTTCATTTATTAATAATTTGGGGTCTTACAGATCCGACCAGTTCATCATCAGGCACTTGAATTTCGGTTGGGACTATTGGGGGAATGTCAGCCGAAGACGATGGAACTCGGAGCTCATCGACAGTCAAAGGGTTAATCTTTGTCCTTATCTTCTTAGCACGGAGAACCTTCGCCCGATCGTGGAGAGGTATATCAAGCAGGCTTCTCTTAATCGGGACAGATTCGGAAGGTGCAAAGATAGGGTTGGACGAGGGGGTTGCTTGTGGAATTGCTTCAGGAATTGTTTTCGGATCACTTTCAAAATTTGTTTCTGGCTGGGTGGATTTGGATTTCTTGGCGGCTCTCTTCCTTCGCCGAGGTCTGAGAGATTCTTCAGGAACGATGGGTTCATCAGTTTGTGGTTCGTCGTTTTGAAGAGAGACATTGGGTGGATCGGTGACGGGAGGATTAGCTCGGGAAGATTCTTCAGTCGGAGGCTCTTCACTCGCATCCGTAATCTTCCCTGCCAAAAAGTCATCCAATTCTTTTACTTCCGAAGAAGTTGGTTTGATCAGAGACACTGCAAATAACCATGTATCAGAACCCATGTCACTTAAATATCTCAAAAAACTGTGTTACAAAGTTGTTTGAAACATATATTTATGGTCATATAGCCAGAGGCTTGCTTAGTCGAAGTGTGAAAACTCCATTCCTTCTTGGAGGAATCTTCTTCAAAAATCTGCCATTTCCTTCACACGCTCTTGGGGATATCTCCAAAGTCGTGAGAGATCCGATCGAGATAGTCCAATCCGGAAGAAAGAGATTTGGGTCCGTAACAAAAACCATTTTCGTACCAACCCTTGTTGCTTGAAGGGGTATCCATCGTGGATCTCTTCTCAAATCTGGTGTTGGGTCATGGAGACTGTTTGCTCAACATTTTGAAACCTCGTTCTCGGGACCTCTGCGTGAGAAGAGGGTGAAGAAGATGTCGACGAGAGGGAGGAATCCTTAATTAAGTGGCGAAAAGCAATGAACGCCGTAAATGTGGATGTAGGAATTAGGCACCAATCAGGCGAAACCCACTCCTATGAATCTTAGGAGGGTAACGACGAAGGCATGGAGGGGTAGACGAATCCCCTTTTCAAGAAAAGTAACTGGCATAGCGACCCAACCATCCGGTAGATGGTACATGCGTTCTTCAGGAGCGGGAGCCCTTATAAGCGTACATATCCAAAAATCGATAATGAGTCCCGGAGGATACGATCTCAAATTCCGTAACGATGGAGGGGTATTGGCATGAGGAAACTGCTCCCCATCCTCAAGAAGTCTCAAGGAGGCGGAGAAGGGATCGGTGGATTCTTCCCATGGTTCTTTGTGGATTGGGATTGGAACTCGAACCCTCTTGGTTAGGGTTTGGATTGGGGAAACGGTGCAAACGGAGTCACGCTAAGGGGAGAATTTTGGTTAGAGTTCACGGTCACCATTGTTGAGATTTAAGTAAAGCAGAGAAGGAAGTTACGTGAAGGAGAAGAAAGCTCGAAAGGTTCAAAGTTCAAATTGGCGGTAAAACCGAAATCAAAATTGGTAAAGTTTATCTTTTATAATCTTGTGATTTACCACGAGTTACTGAAATGACATTAAATGTTAGTAATGATGAGAATTCGAATGGGAAACGTTCAAACAAATTCTTAGACATTTTATCAGATTGGGCTTCTCGGTTGGATTTTCAATTTTTAGACCGTCTTGTTCAATTTCAATCCTTTATTGACTGGGCCTTTTACTCTGGACATTCAGCCATTCCCTGTCTCATCTTATGGACCAAATTGGGTATGTCTCAATTACTTCTTGTTATGGGCCTTTAGTAAATTCTAATATTATGGACCATTTATAGTTTTCTATCAAACATTCTGTTCAACAAAAAACTAGGGGGCAATGTTGGGTCATGATATTTCCCTCTTTGGTAGAAAGTAAGTTGGGCTCACTTGTTTAATTAATCTATTGGGCCATCATTATTGAACCTTGAAAGTCACCGGCCTAGTCACCATATTACTTATTTAACCCTATAAGACCAAGATTCGGTTCATTGGTCTAAC
The DNA here is from genome assembly GCA_020205615.1 of Panax quinquefolius. Classification (NCBI taxonomy): domain Eukaryota; kingdom Viridiplantae; phylum Streptophyta; class Magnoliopsida; order Apiales; family Araliaceae; genus Panax; species Panax quinquefolius. Next base: position 145,381,874 of record CM035155.1, on the reverse strand, counting down.
CTATTAGATTATTTAATATCTATTACTTTGACTTGTAATGATGAAAAAGAATGACAGTTGACTAAGACACCTGCCATGCATTAATGTGGATGAGATTATAAGCCGTGGCAGACATAACAAAGACCAAAGGTAGTGAGTAGATCGCAGCAATGGCGGGACCCATCGATCACGGGGCAATGTCAGAAGTAGTGGGTGGCACGGTAAACCCGGCAAAGAGAGTCTAGCCTATCAACTAAGTCTCCACAAACATGTACGTTCTCATACACGTTCACATTCATATTCACATATACACACCATCGAGGATTATTATCTCTCTCAATACACTGGACATTACATCCTCCATTTTATTAACCTTGTGAACACGATATTGACTCTCGCTTTGCGAGCTATCCCCGTGGTCCGGTAGTTAAACTTGTGGTGTTTATCGTGTTTACTGTGCAGGATCAGGGCGTCTTACGTGATTGGGACGTTGGAGAAGATCTTGACGTTAATAATATATATATATATATATATATATAATCATGCATGATCAGGGATTCCAATTCATAATTAATAAATAGGAGAGGACTAACCGTACGTCAACCGACTCAATCATCAGTTAAAAAAATGAAAAATGGTCTACTATTAAATTCACTCTTTGACATCAGATAAATTGGATAAAGATACGTACGTTTTATAAGAAAAATAAGAGCAAAATGTGACTAATTTATAAGAATTTTTATTTTTTTTAACAAACGAAAAAAAAACATATTACTGAAAAATCCATAACCAAAAGACTTGGATCATAATCATTTCCATACAAAAACATTATTGATGCTAAAAAGCCTTTGAAGGAACTTGGAGATTAAGAGGGCTTAATTTAGTAATGAATTCTGACTGTTGAATAATGATGATTCAGTTAGTACGATTAGATTGCCACGAAAAAAAAGATTAATATAACCATAATTTACATGAATCTACACACTGATTGGTGCAAATTTCCTTCAGAAAAGATTACATGTTTAGTAATAAAATTGTGAATCTTTTTGTATGCACGTGACATCATAGAGAATCACACCTTTATTTTCATTTTATTTTATTTTTTAATTTAATTTTCTTTGTACGATTCATCAATAATCTTTCATCCGCTTCATTAATATAAATTCGTTTTAGGGTTGTCTTGTGACAATTAAGATACGTAATGATTGTATAACATTAATTATAATATCAATTGTCTATATTGCCTTATATTAGAAGAAAGAGATTGTTATTTATTGGACAAAAAATAGTAAGAGAACCAAAGTTACATTTAATACTTGGGATAATATTGGAAACTAAGCAATTAATGCTTACTTGAAAGTCTCAAACGATATATATTAAGGAACAAAAATATTTCTCTAAAACGACCTATATTAAAGAACGGGGGAATACTTTGTCTAGGTAAACTAAATTAACAGTTTATTAGTAACCTAGAAAATAAAGGTGTCTTGCATCAAATAAAGGTGATTAGGACTATTAGGAAATTTACTAATGTTCCCCTGAAAAAAGTTAAGCAATTAGATGGAACAGTCGAGTGACTTAGTAGTTGTATAATCTGGTGGTTCACTCTCATTAACAATTAGTACCAATAAAATAGAATCAGGTACATCAATTTTTAAACCAAGAATTAAATTAATATTGATTGATGTTAAATGGCTTAAAACAGAACTTAATTCTTAATTAACCATGGTTAGCTCCTCTCCTTAGCAAAATCAAAGTCGGTGAATCAATAGTTTCATGCATAAAAAGTCCCTGTGCTCCAATCATATTATTAAAGCATATAATAAAATGATAATATAATGTAAACGCTCTATTTGGTCCGTGGAGTTTAGAATTGCATAAAGTAACAAATCAGTGATCCAACGGTAATTTTTGATACTAGGGCACGTGTACGTATTACGGTACATGGACGGGTCTATTGATCAGAAAACTAAAATCGGTCTTATAGTAAGACTAGTTCTTGTGATATTATTTCCCAACATATAATTAGTTTATATATATAATAATAATAATAATAATAATAATAATAATAATAATAATAATAATAATAATACACCCCAACTAATTTAGAATAAAAGGTTTTGTTAATTTGAGTTGATTTTAATTGTCATAATTTACAATTAAGCTGCAGATTTATTAGGTGTGGCGATCTCATTGTATTCCTCTAATTTAGGTTTTATTATCAAGATTCAAGAAGATTTACATAATATCTTGTCTAGACCATACAAGGATTGATGTGATTCAGTTGACACTGAAAGCTAGTAGTTTGATGTAGGACAGTTGGCTTTAGAGTTTGAGAAAGAGTTAGATAGGAAATAGTGAAGGAGGTCTGGTTCGAGGAAACAATCATAATTCTTGAAAATTAAAGTTGTTTTCAAATAGTTGGATTCGATTGGCTTCGGAAAAGGTCTTCAGGTTCAAAAATGCATGGCGACATAGTTTCGGGAAGATTGGATTAATTTTTATTCTTAGTTTAGGTAGGATTCGTTTATGGTAATAGTGTTTTAATTGGAAAAAATCTCTTATAATATTTTGTAATTAAGTTGTTTCCTATTAGGAATTGATACCATAATAGTTAGTTATCTATTAAGAGTTTATTTCCATAGTTATAGGGATTCTTTAGCTATAAAACCCGGCTTGTGGGTTTAGGATTTGGACGGGTAATTCATAATTTATTATCTTTTACGATTGATATTCGTTAATTGGTATCAAAGCCCAAGAATTATGCCATATCAATGGCTAACAACGAAGGCGTGAGAGATAACCTTTACGACGCTTGTAAGACCCCAAGTTTTATGAATAAAAATTTAATTTTCTTTAAATATTATTTTTGAATAATAAGTTGTGGATTTGATATAATGTTATAGTTGTGGGTAATATTTATAAATTTTGCAAAGTAAGTAAGTTATAAAATATTCGTTTGGTCGGGAAATATTCGTTTTATCAGTGAATATTCATACGACTGACACAATCATTAATTGGACTCCATAACTTGAATTCTTGTCTTGAGTTTAAAAAGCGAGCGAAATAACTTTTTATAAAAATAACGACAAAAGTTTTACCGTTTACTCTTGAAATACCCGGTGGTAAAAGTACAGTAATACGCATGGTTGCATAGTAGCACACAATATTGTACAATATTTTTGATTATTGATGCTTACGTGAGAAGTCACTTAGTTTTATTCAATTATTGCCACAGTAATTGCTGCATAGTATCTAACGTTATTGATTCAATTATTGTCATAAATATTTTATATTATTAAATCAACAATTGAGACGACAAAGTTATTCATATTATTATTTGCATTATTGACAATGTCTAGAAAGTTTTGTCGAGAAAAGGGATTTGGTCACCTAATTGCGTGCCAATAAGGAGAAATCCTTATCGGAAAGCACCCTCTTTCCTGGGAATGATCTGGTTGTTAATATTGTGATTTATAATAATGATGAATAAGTTCATGTTGATTAAAGATAAGAATAATAATTGATAAGTGGAAGATGTTTGTTCAATTATCTTGTTAAATTGGTATTTGTTCTATTTAATTTTGAAGGATACGAATCGATTACCTTCAAATAAGGTTATCTATTTGGCAGATTATGAAATTAATCGGAGCTTATTGGCCAAAATGTTCAAATATGAATATCCTATTCACTAACTTACTCCTGCATTGGTTCAAATCTTCCAAGTTAGTTACCTTAATGGGAGGGCGCTTCCCCATTGGTTTAAAGCTCCCAAAATTCAAGTTACCCTCACAGGAGGGTACTCTCTTATTGGTGCTCTAAAAATATGCTGATACATTGCGCCCTTGAATTCTTTTTCCTGTGCACTCCGTGATTTTATTTTATAAATAGTATCTTTCCATTCTCCTATAAATAGGATGTTTAGTTTAGAATTGAAAATCACACAAGAATTAAAAAATTATTCTTCTATAATATTGATCGTATTTCTTTATAGTTTAAGGAATATTTGAGTGTAGAAAACGGAATAAGTTTTCTTCAAGAATATCCCCACTATACCATTCAGAAGTACTCTCTTTTTAAGGTAAGGGATATTATTTTGTTCAGTATTCGTAAGAAATAATATTTTCTTCCATACTTTGTAGTATGAAAGTAATATTATTTCGTTTCATATTCTAATTAATTCTATACTTATGTTGATAATTATTGCTTCTATACTCCGTGAAATTAGTTGAATACCCTTAAAATTTATGTTTCATCTAGTATCTTTTCATAAAAATATTATTCTGAACATTCTTATTAATTTTTAATCTTTTCATGCCGGGGTACTATTCACCCGTATTATTCATGACAAAAATTGATTTCTTTTCTGTCCAATTTTTTTTTGATACAATATTATTCTTGAATTTTACTCCACAAAGCAGTATCATGTTGATAATTTGGACATTATTGAATTCTGGATAAATTGAATTATAAATCTTTAAAATTTATCATTGCTCTCATTTAATTGAATTCGTATATCATTGTCATCATCCACATGCTTATATTGTGATAAAAGTCATCTTTGGCCCGTAGTGCATAGATGGACTGTTGATTGGTATGATTATGACTATATATCGATATAATCATGACCATTGGTGATAATAATGAATATCCTTGGCCCGTAGTGCATGGATGATTCGTGGATGTGATAATAATGAATATCATTGGCCCGTAGTGCATGGATAATTTAGTAATTTGGATTATTTATTGAGCTGAGTCTCAGCGATAAAATACACTACAAGAAAAAAGCTTAATTTCGACGGAATATTCCGTCAGACCTGAGCCTATTCAGTCGAAAATATATTATTTCTGACAAAAATATCCGTCAGAAATTCGATCATATATATTCGCGTCGAAGATAAGATCCGTCAAAAATTCCGTCGGATATTTATTATCTTCGACGAAAGTATCTCCGACGGATTTTCATCGAACATAAACTATCTTCGACATAATATATAGGACAAAACTTTTCATCGAGTATAATATACCCCATTTCTGACGGACATATTCCCTCGAAATTATCCTATTTCCGACTGAAAACTAAAATAATCCGGTATTTATTAAAATTGACTAAATATTAACTTCGACGAAATTTGCGTCGGAGATACCGTAGGTTCGACGGATATGTTCCGTCGAAGTTAACTTATTTCCGACTGAAAATTAGAATATTTCAACAATCATTAAAAATTGGTTATTTGTTAACTCTGAGGGAAGTTTCGTCGGTAATACCTTATTTCGTCGGAATTAACTATTTTTTTTTAAATACAGATTTTAAAAGTTCAGTTTCCAGGTGTTTAAACCCATTAATGTACCTGTAACCCGTCACAACCCAATACACAGTAATATAAACATGTATCTCACATTCAAATATGCAACGTATTACTAAAACGTAATCTTCAACTCATTATCATTCACATTCACATTTAAATATCCACCAAAACGTATTATAAGCTAACCAATTACAAATATAAGCTAATGTTCCATAAATAATAAACAATATAATTTACAATACTTATACAGACGCAATTAGACACTACAATATATATAAATGTTCTATAATACTTATACAGACGCAATTAGACACTACAATATATAAAAATGTTCTATAATAACATGAATACAAATGAACTATAAACTAGTAAAAGTATCATCATTGGGCGGAGGTGAACGAAGCTGCTCTGGTGTATGGAAATTAGCGTCGTGCGACTGCTCATCATCACCAATCTGCTCGCTATCGCCACCCTGTTGATAAAATCAAAAATATAAATCATTAGTCCGTATATATATATGTGAGAATTAACAAGCTAGCCTTAATTGAAAAAAAATATAAACAATAAGAATACCTGAGTAGGGGGTGGGGGCGGACGAAAAGCCTCTTCCAAGAGGGTAATCACCATCCGGAGCATCTCGGCACTCCAAGCGTCGAACTGCTCTCGTGGTAATCCCGTACTCTCTGCAGAGACCCCTGCTATAATATCTTGAGCAATCTGGCGAAGACGAGAACTGGAAGGCAACTGCTGATGCAGAAAGACCGGATCGGTACGACCCCTATCAGTCACCGAAAGATATCGTCATCCAAGCAAGCGCCCGTATGAGATGGTCCGACATGTGCTCTTAGACGCTGGATGGAGCCTATAAAGAGATACAAGTTCGATTACTAATAATAATTTATATAATGTGATAAATTCGGATAATTTCATGAAACATAATAAAATATTACCTCTAGGAAGTGTATATGCGGGTATCCTCGGCAAACCCAACACTCGATATCTGTCGGTACTATTAGTAGGGGGATCCTGAGACGCGGCCCATAGTCTCAGCTCCTCATCCCCATCTAATACAATATCGAGAAGAGGGGTGGCGGAATTTAACGGCTTAGAACCCCTCCTAATAGCCTCCAGCTCAGCTATACTCTTGTCCCAAAGCCTCTGAAATTAGTCCTATAATGTATTCTGTATACGTATGTTAATTATATCATTTTATTTATGATCGAATATTATTAAAAGCTAAATAGTAAGATGAGTTTTACCCGTATAGCTAAAGCTGCCTGAGACAAAACATGCTCGTCCTTAGGCGTGTGGGCTCGATCCCAAAACTCTAGAATGGTAGGATCTCGGCCCAAGGTCCTCCCCAATGCCTAATATAAACATTCATAAAATAGGTCTTAAGTATTTGTGTAAGAACTTGACGCCTAAATAACTAAATACAATGCACTTACCGTCTTCGCCTCCTCGAACGACTAAAAACTAGTGGTGTGTACTATCTGGAGCTGACCACGGTTCTTCTTCTTCTTCGCTTTCAGACTTTTCTTGAAGTCATCACCTCTAGTCGTATACATAGCCTCCCGTGCAAAATCGGAGACTATCTGGGGCGATGATCTCGATGGTGGTCTGGGTGGTCCACAACCGCCCGAAAGCACCCTCGTCGCATCTCATCTCATACTGACCATCCGAGTAATTCGCAGCGACATGATGCTTAATCACATCGTCGCCAGTTGATTGAGAGATGCTCGTGTCAAATCGATAATAAACCTATAACAAAAGTTAATTTAAAATTAGGAACAATTGATTTAGTCATCCTAATACAACTATGTAGTAATTAAGATAATATGCTTAACTCACGTGGAACTCCCGTAAGATGGTTTGCATAAAAGTGGCATCGTACCACGCATACTGACTGAACCGCATGTACCCTCTCAGGAGATGCGTCAAACAGATCGCGTGTAGGGTGTGCTTAGCCACCGGGTCTAGTATACTACAGAAAAAGTATAACAATATGTGTTATGTGAATTGTGTTTTTTAATAACTGATAGAAATATTATGAATATATTAACACTTACTGCTGGGAAGCGACATCCACCGGTACTATAAGTGGCACTGCCGGCGGACGACCAAAGATACCGAGGTTCGTCCCTCGGTGTCGTCGACGAGGAGCATCTGTAATAATTGTATTTAGCATAGTCAATAATCATTGTAATTAATGTAGCTTGAGATATATTTAAATCCTAGTTAAGATAACTTACTCGCGCCTGAAGAAGAGCCTCCATCGTGGCTACCGTCTCCAATACCGGATCGCCCACCACCTCGGCGACCTCCACCGCTATGTCTAGCCATGAATATCCTACTGCAATAACAAAATTGGTAGATTATGAATGTGTAAGGTTTATCAATACGTGGTATGTACTAATATGAATGCCCATTTTCAATTACGCACGTCATCAAACCCATCAGAATAAACGTGTATATCATTCTCGGATTCGGTATCTTCTTCATCCTCAGTTTCGAGATCAGTTTCGTCATCGTTATCATCCTCAACGACTACATAATCATTCATGTGTACGTTTTCCTTGACATCCTCATCGTTAGGTATGTCAATGACATCAGTACTCACCACATCTTCAGCATGGAACACTACGGCCAAAGGGTTGCTCACATCTTCTTCCAATGCCTCATCCATACCAAACATGTTATCAGCATTAAATGAGCGTGTTTTAGTAGTGACTACTGTGTATTAGGGGCTTCAATTATTTACGACATTAGGAGCGTAATACACTTGAGTCGCTTGACTTGCTAACACGTACACGTCATCAGACTTTAACACCAACTTGATATCCACGGTTATGATTCTATTACGGTCAACTTTAACCCCCTTTTCAGTATCAAACCAGCTACACTTAAATGTAACTACCTTTTTACCGCCGTGATAATTGAGCACAACCACATCCTATAAACGACCATAGTAATTAGACTCAGAATCTTGGTAGCAGCTTCCTAACACCACAATCCCAAAATTGATTGATGTGAGTTCATGCAAGTCATTGACTCTAAATCTGTACCCATTCATGATGCAACCAGGAAAAGAACTAACAACTTTGTAAGGTCCTTGGATGACATCTATAAAACGCTCAGAATTGTTCTCTGCTTCAACCCTTTTCTTAAACCACTATTGAAAAATAGCATTAGTGAATGTTTCCAATTTTGCTGCAGTAAAAGTTGGGTTAGAAGCATACGCTTCCTCTTTGAATGAACTGCGATATTAGTAAAATATCTTTAACATATATAGAGATGACTACACTTGTAAATTGTACTAAATACCGTAAATAAGCTGAGACTTACGTGATGTATGATGATACTTCGGGCATATTTAGAAGCACGTATGTAGATACAATCTTCAACTCTTTGTAGAAGCACGTCTTTAACTTGTTGCTTAGTAAGACAAAATGGAGCTTTAGGTTTCGTAGTGTTAGGGCGAAGCCACAGTTCTGGCCTAATGTTCAATGCCTCCAATTCTTTTTAAGCATTGTCATTGTCTTTAGTTTTATCACTCGCATCTAACACGGTGTAAAACAAGTTCTCAAAAACATTCTTTTCGGTATGCATGACATCTATACAATGACGAACTGAAAGTGTGCCCCAATACGACAACTCAAACCATATAGGCAAGTGTGTCCAATTATGAGTCTTCACATACCCGGCTGCTCTCAATTTATTGAGTTCCTTCCCCGGCAAAGAAAAATCAAGTTGATTCAACTAGCCCAAGACCTCACTGCCCGATATCCGACCAACAACCCCCTTATTTTCTATCTTTCTGTTGAACTGTGCAGACATCTTTCTCTAATTGTGATCAAGAGGCAATAATCTACGAGCAGTTCCAAAGAAACTACATTTTTGCCCATGCTACAACTGGTTGCCTTGCACATCCCCCATACACACTGGACAGGACAACTTCCCGTGAGTTGACCAATCACTAACCATCCCAAGAGCCGGAAAGTCAGTGATAGTCCATAACAGGCCTGCCTTCATCAAAAAATTCTCGTATATCGATTTATCATACGTCTGGAACCCTGTCTCCCACAACATCTTTGGTCCATCCATTAACAGTCGAAGGTACACATTAAGGTCTTTTGTAGGACTTTTATCCCCTAGAATGAGTAAAGTCAAAAACAAATATGGATCCCTCATGCATATTGCCGATGGAAGATTATAAACGACCATAATGACTGGCCAAACTGAGTACGTCTGGCTAAAATTATTTAAAGGGCAAAAGCCATCAGTAGCCATGCCAAGCCTAACATTCCTAACTTCTTCCCCAAACTCAGGATAATTTACATCAAATCTCTTCCATTCATCTCCATCCGCAGGGTGAGTCAGCTGACCAGGCACGACATCCCTTATTCGATGCCAACTCATATGTTGAGCCGTATGAGACGACATGAATAGCCGCTGAAGTCTCGGCGCAAGTGGAAAGTACCGTAAGATTTTCCTGGGAACATGTTTCTCTTTACCCCCACGTTTTGTAACCTTGTAGCGCGGTAAGCTGCATATATCACACTGTCCCTTATCTCTGTCATCCCCATAGTATAACATGCAATCCTGCTCACAAGCATTAATTTTCTGATACCCCATATTTAACCACTTGACCATCTTCTTCACTTCATAATAATTCACAGGAAGAGTATGATCCTTGGGTAAGAACTGTCCAATTATAGCGAGCAAATCGTTGAAACCTCTCTCACTACAGTCGTGCTCATTCTTGAAGTGTAAGAGCTTCATCACTGCAGAAAGCTTGGTGTCCGTATCATTTCCGAATACAACGCTGACCCAGATTCGGATAAAGAACTTGTAAAAGGCAAAGAATTATTTATTTGGCACTTGCTTCGCACTGCTTGAAGAAAGTTCATATTCAGCCCAGTCAATATTAGTAGGGCTATAAGCATCGACCAACATCTCAACTGGATCATAGTTTTCGACGTATGAATCCCGTGGAATTGGTTGTTCCATAATATTTTCAATCACTTCTGATTCCCCATGATGAGTCCATACGAAGTACCCATGTGAGACCCCAAATTTTATGAATAAAGATTTAAATTTCTCGAAATATTTTTTTTTATATTATGGTGCGGATTTGATATAATGTTATAGTTGTGGGTAATATTTATAAATTTTGCAAAGTAAGCAAGTGGTTATATAATATTCGATTGGTCGGGAAATATTCATTTTAATAAGGAATATTCGTACGATGACACAATCATTGGTGGACCCCACAACTGAAGTATTGTCGTAGTAAGAAAACGACAGAGTTATCTTTTATTAAAAATAACTGCGAAAGTGTTACCGTTAAAACTGTTGAACTACCCATAGTAAAACTACAGTAATACGCGTGGTTGCATAGTAGCACACAGTATTGATTATTGATGCTTACGTGAGAAGTCACTCAGTTATACTCAATTATTGCTACAGTAATTGCTGCATCATATCTTTCATATTATTGATTCGATTATTGTCACAGTATCATCTGCATAAAATGTTATATTATTAAATCAATAATTGAGACGACAAAGATATTCATATTATTAAATTGCAATATTTACAATGTCTAGAAGTTTTGTTAAGGAGAGTTTTGGTCATCTAATTGCGCGCCAATAAGGAGAAATCCTTATCGGAAAGCCCCCTCTTTCTTGGAAACGACCTGGTTGTTAAATATTGTGAGTTATAATATTAATGATGAATGTTATTAAAAATTGAATTTGAGTTCGGAGTTGAATTTGGAGACACGGACGTGATATTTGAGTCTGGAACGATAAAATTAGTAGAAATAGACTATAAACACAAAATTTGTCGGGGTTGACTTTTTGGTCAAAAAGTCAACAGTTGACTTTTTTGAAAAAAGTCAAACTTTGAAATTTTAAAAATAAATTTTTTGAAAAAAATATTTCCATTGTGTTGGGATTAGTGTTAGTGGAAATCGACATTTATTTCGATAATAATTGATGTCTGGTGGTTATATTGACCAATCAGGTAATTAATCTAATAAATGAGCAATTAATTGTTATTAATTCACATGATTATAACTATTTATTCACATGTGTCTACTATTGATTCACATTCTTGTACTATTAGGGGAGTTGGTGCAAGATTGATAATACTTGCATTACTAAGTTAAAAATGGAGGTATAGATGGAGGTACTATATTGTAATTCATATTTTCACATGATTATAACTATTGATTCACATGATTGAACTATTGATTCACATTATTTACTATTAGGGGAGGTGGTGCAAGTTTGATAATACTTGCAGGACTAAATTAAATATGAAAGAAAAGTTGAAGGTGTTGTACTGTAATATTTCAAGCCCCAAAACGTGCAATTATCGAAACTATATTTTCCTATAAATAGAAGCTCATTCTTCCTTCATTTCTCACCAATTCACTAAAGTTTTAGAGCAATTATTATAGAGAGAAATTATAGAGAGAAAGAAGAAGAGAAGTCTGCTACCTCACTATTCCAATATCCAGTTTCTTCTAAGGTAAGGGGTATTATTTCTTTCGTATTCATGAAGAGAGCTATTATTATTCCATTCCTTATTATTCTGTTAGAATAACTTGTATACGTGGACTACCGTATACATGGTGAAATTCTTCATTTATTCCATTCTTTATTATTATGTTGGAATATCATGTATGCATGCAGATTACATATGACACTGGTTCCATTCTTTATTATTACTGTTGGAATAACTTTTGCATCATGCGGTTTATCGCATGCACGGTGAATTCTATTGTTATTCCATTCTTTATTATTACATTGGAATATCCCATGCATTCGGATTCTGGCGACTGGTTCCATTCTTTATTATTACATTGGAATATCGGTATGCATGCGTATTACGCATGACCTGGTTCCATTCTTTATTATTCTGTTGGGAATAACCTATCTGATTTTCACCCGCACATACAGGATATTCCAACAGAATAATAAAAAACGGAACCAGGTCATGCATAATCCGCACAGACAGGATATTCCAACAGAATAATAAAGAATGGAATAACAACAGAATTCACCAAGCATGCAATAGACCGCACAGACATGTTATTCTAATAGAATAATAAAGAATGGAATAACAACAGAATTCACCAGGCATGCGATAGACTTCACAGACAGGTTATTCCAACAAAATAATAAAGAATGGAATAACAAAAGAATTTCATCATGTATGCGGTACTTCGCATAGACAGGTTATTCCAACATAATAATAAAGAATGGAATAACAAACCTTACGAGTATTGAAAGAAAGTAACTCTCTTCATGAATACGAAAGAATAATACCCCTTACGAATATTGAACAAAAATAATATTCATATGAATACGAAAAATAATATCTCTTCAGAATATGAAATAAATAATACCCCTTACCTCAAAAGAAGACTTGATACTAGAATAGTGAGGTAACAGACTTCTCTTCTTCTTTCTCTCTATAATTTCTCTCTATAATAATTGCTCTATAGCTTTAGTGAATTGGTAAAAAATAATGAAGGAATGAGCTTCTATTTATAGGAAAATATAGTTTCGATAATTGCACATTTTGGGGCTCGAAATATTACAGTATAATACCTTCATCTTTTCCTTCATTTTTAATTTAGTCCTGCTAGTATTATCAAACTTGCACCATCTCCCCTAATAGTAAATCATGTGAATCAATAGTAAATCATGTGACTCAATAGTTCTAATCATGTGAAAATACGAATTACAATATAGTACCTCGATCTATACCTCCATTTTTAACTTAGTCATGCAAGTATTATCAATCTTGCACCAACTCCCCTAATAGTAAATGAATGTGAATCAATAGTATACACATGTGAACAAATAGTTATAATCATGTGAATTAAGAGTAATTAATTGCTCATTTATCCTTAATTACCACATTGGTCAATATAACCACGGACATCAATTATTATCGAAATAAATGTCGATTTTCACTAACACTAATAATTCTAACACAATGGAACTATCAATTTCATCTTTAATCAACACGAACTTATTCATCATTAATATTATAATTCAAAATATTTAACAACCAGGTCATTCGCAGGAAAGAGGGGGCTTTTCTATAAGGATTTCTCCCTATTGGTAGCCAAGTGATTAGATGACCAAATCTCTCTCTTATTGTGAACTTCTAGAAATTTTTAATATTGTAAATAATAATATGAATAACTTTGTCATCTCAATTATTGATTTAATAATATAATATATTATATAGATGATACTGTGACAATAATTGAATCAATAATATAGAGAGATATGATCACGTAATTCTTGTAGAATAATTGAGTATAAGCGAGTGACTTCTTATGTAAGCATCAATAATCAATACCGGTGTACTACTCTTATGCAACCACAGCATATTCTTATTTTTACTATTGAGTAGTTCAACAATTTTAACGGTAACACTTTCGCCGTTATTTTTATAAAAAAGATAATTACATGCTTTTCTTACTACGACAATACTTACATTATGTGGGGTCCACCAATGATTGTGCTTGTCATACGGATATTCCCCAAACAAAAAGAATATTCCCCAATTAAATGAATATTTTATAACAACTTACATACTTTGCAAAATTTTCATATATCACCCTTAACTTTAACCTTTTATCAATTTAACCATTTACAAAATAAAATAATAATTATAAGAAAATTGAATACTTTCATTTCATAAAATTTGGGGTCTTACATTCTAACCCGTTATTGGATGCGTCTCGTCACTAGTGCAAACATGTTGAGTACATTTCAGGAGTTTCAAGAAAATTTCGGCAGCACCTCCCCATGGTCTCCAAGCACACGTAATAGACTAAGATAACTTAATCTAAGTATGCACTCGAAGAACATATAGAGATAATTGTCGAAAAATCCTCAAAATAACAAAAACGTACCATTTCGTATTTGCACCGGCCTAAGTGAGAGACATAACATCCAATAACAGTCCCAAACTGGGGGCTGGTCGACATTCACCCCTACTGAGTGAATGTCAAACGAGTTTCTAAGTTTCAAAGTATAGTACATATATTATTGAGTGTATTGAAGATTGTCGGGAGAGTATTATTGAGTTTATTGAAAATTATGGCAAACTAAGCAAATGCTAGTTAGTTTATGAGAATTGTTATGTGGAATCTACAGAGACTACTTGAGTCGGCAACCAGGAAAAAAAAAGGGTCGTAGTTCCTGTTTGTGTCCTATACTCGAATAATAAAGTTAATTCAATTACTGCAGACATTCCTCACTATTCCATCATAACAGATGACAACATCCCGAAGGAGTTCCATTAAGCTATTAAACAAAGTTTCAGCATAAGAAACCCTCTAGATGAACGAATGATCACTTCTCTGTTAGGAATGAATCATTTCCCCATATGTGTAAGAACCCAAATTTTATGAAATGAAAGTATTCAATTTTCTTATAATTATGATTTTATTTCGTAAATGGTTAAATTGATAAAAGGTTAAAGTTAAGGGTGATATGTGAAGAATTTTGCAAAGTATGCAAGTTGTTATAAAATATTCGTTTGGTCGGGGAATATTCTTTTTGTCCGGGAATATCCGTGCGATGGCACAATCATTGGTGGACCCCACAACGGAAGTATTGTCGTAGTAAGAAAACGACATAATTATCTTTTGACAAAAATAACGGCGAAAGTGTTACCGTTAAAACTGTTAAACTACTCTCATTAGTAAAAAGTACAAGATGTCTGGCATTGGTTGCATAGTAGCACATGGTATTGATTATTGATGTCTACGTAAGAAGTCACTCAGTTATACTCAAATATTGCTACAATAATTGCCGCATCATATCTCTCATATTATTGATTCAATTATTGTCACAGTATCATCTGTATAATATGTTATATTATTAAATCAATAATTAAGATGACAAAGTTATTCATATTATTATTTACAATATTGACAATGTCTAGAATTTCTGTCAATGAGAGGTTTGGTCATCTAATTGCGCGCCAATAGGGAGAAATCCTTATCGAAAAGCCCCCTCTTTCCTGCGAATGACCTGGTTGTTAAATATTTTGAATTATAATATTAATGATGAATAAGTTCGTGTTGATTAAAGATGAAATTGATAGTTCCATTGTGTTGGAATTATTAGTGTTAGTAAAAATCGACATTTATTTCGATAATAATTGATGTCTGGTGGTTATATTGACCAATAGGGTAATTAACCGGATAAATGAGCAATTAATTACTCTTAATTCACATGATTATAACTATTTGTTCACATGTGTATACTATTGATTCACATTCATTTACTATTAGGGGAGTTGGTGCAAGATTGATAATACTTGCATGACTAAGTTAAAAATGGAGGTATAGATCGAGGTACTATATTGTAATTCGTATTTTCACATGATTAGAACTATTGAGTCACATGATTTACTATTGATTCACATGATTTACTATTAGGGGAGATGGTGCAAGTTTGATAATACTAGCAGGACTAAATTAAAAATAAAGGAAAAGAGGAAGGTATTATACTGTAATATTTCGAGCCCCAAAACGCAGCGATTATCGAAACTATATTTTCCTATAAATAGAAGCTCATTCCTTCATTATTTTTTACCAATTCACTAAAGCTATAGAGCAATTATTATAGAGAGAAATTATAGAGAGAAAGAAGAAGAGAAGTCCGCTACCTCACTATTCCAAAGATCCGATCTTCTTTTGAGGTAAGGGGTATTGTTCTTTCGTATTCATGAAGAGAGTTATTTTCTTTCAATACTGTAAGGGTTGTTATTCCATTCTTTATTATTATGTTGGAATAACTTTTATCTGTCTGAGTACCGCATATATGGTGAAATTCTTACATTATTCCATTCTTTATTATTACATTGGAATAACTTTTATCGTGAGGTCTATCGCATGCCCGGTGAATTCTATTGTTATTCTATTCTTTATTATTACATTTGGAATATCCTATCTGTATGCGGTCTATCGCATGCACAGTAAATTCTTACATTATTCCTTTCTTTATTATTCTCTTGGAATAACATATCTGCGCATGATCTATCGCGTGCCTCGGTGAATTCTTCTATTATTCCATTCTTTATTATTACATTGGAATAACTTATCTCGTGGACTAAGCGCATGCATGGTGAATTCTCATTATTTCATTCTTTATTATTCATTAGAATAACACATCTATGTGGATTACCAGTGCATGGTGAATGATCCTTCGTATTCATTCTTTATTAAATTGTGGAAATGATCTCATACATGTGGATTACTGCATGGCGGTGAAAATCCATTTGCGTTTTGTATATTCTATTATACTAATCTGGGATATCATTTCTTTTGTACTCAAATATGAAATATCTTTTTCTTTGGTATTTTTTACATTACGAGTTACTATTCACGGATTCTTATTCACCCTTTTACTATTTACTCTAGTATTATTCACTCTCGGTATTCGGGCACTTTTTGTCTTTGAAGTACTATTCACGGGTTACTATTCACCTGATTACTATTCACTCTAGTATCATTCACTCGAGTATTCGGGACACTTTTCGTGTCGGGGTACTATTCACGGGGTACTATTCTCGAAGTACTATTCACGGGGTACTATTCACCCGAAAAATATATTTCTTTTTTGTCCATATTATTCTTGAATTTTACTCTACAAAGCAGTATCATATTGACAATTTGGACGTTATTGATTTCTGGATAAATTAAATTATAAATGTTTAAAATTTATCCTTGAACTTGTTTTATTGAATTATTATGTCAATGTCATCATCCTCATGCTTATATTGTGATTAAAGTCATATTTGGCTTACGTGCATAGATGGACTTGGTATGATTATGACCAGGGATTATTCGGTATAATCATGACCGTAATGTGATGAATGATGTGGTAAAAGTCTCATTGGCCTGTAGTGCATTGATGGATAGTTGTCGGTGTGATTATGACCAGGGATTATTCGGTATAGTCATGACCACTGATGATTACATGAATATCCTTGGCCGTGATGCAGGGATGATTCGATTTTATTTATTAAGCTGAGTCTCAGCGATAAAGTTGATGAAAAACTTTTTAAATCATAGAAGATAGTAGATTTTATGCTCTACTTGACTCTTCTAATTGATTTCTTGTTCCGCTGCAGTTAACCTTGTTTTCTATTATATTCTATTAGTTTAACATTGTTGAAGGCTAATGATAATTTATTCTGCATTATCTTAGTCATAATATTTTTTACTGAGTTAAGCTTACCCTTTCTTTCACTGTTCTCTTCAGGAAATGAGAACGTAGCCGGGACTAGTCAGGGAATGGAGTGACGGTCTAGATGATAGCATTAGTAGTCCTCACTATTCTATTAAATAATGTGACAATAAATGTAATGAGGACTCCATTGAGTGTGGATATTGTTTAGATGACAATATTATTATTAAAACTCTTAGATTAGGTGTTGTCGTATTTTACACGATTGTTGTATAATTAAGTTGTATTTTAATTTTGTACCATGTATTTGGCGACTCAAGATGGGTGATGTATACCTGTTTTGGGGGCGTCACAGTTGGTATCAAAGCTTAGGGATATGATACCTGGCTGAGATGTGAGATAAGAACTAGGAGGGAAGAGACGGGGAATTCCTTCGCTAGTATGACCTACCTAAGTTTATTTGGTATTTAATTGGTCGGTCATAGTATAGGGATAATATGTGATATGTCAATTAACCCGTGTTTTGTGATAGTGTTTGAAAATGGCATCTAAAAATGTTGAGATCAGCAATGAAGCACATGAGACCGTTGAGTCACCAACGATCAATAACCAGGATAATGTGCAACAGGAAGACAATAATCCTCAGGTAAATAACAACACCGATCAAATGATGAACGATGGGATGTTCAGAGGCTTTATGCAATTCTTGCAACATCAGGTAAGAGAGGCTCATGTTCAAAATATAGGTGAAAATAATGGCAACCCACGGTCGGTCATCGCCAAGCAGTTCAAGGAGCTGGGACCATCGGAGTTTTTTGGAAAGCCAGAACCACTTAAGGCGGAGACGTGGTTAAAGCAGATCACCAAGATATTTGATGTCTTGGGATGCTCCGAAGAGCAAAAGGTTCCCTTTGCCACCTTTATGTTGCGTGAAGAGGCAGATTATTGGTGGGAATCTGTAAAGCGTACCTAGCCTGACGCACTCAAGATGTCTTGGGAGAAGTTTCAAGAGTTGTTCAACGACAAGTACTTTCCCGAAAGTATTCGTCACATGAAGGAGGTGGAGTTCATCAAGTTGGAGCAAAATAATATGACCGTGTCGCAATATGAGGCTAAATTTGCGGAGTTATTCCAGTTTGCATCCAATTTGGTCGATAATGAGGAGCGAATGACGCGAATGTTTCTAAGAGGTTTGAAACCCGATATACGTCAATACCTCATTTGTGAAATTTTGTCAAAGTAAGCAAGTTGTCATAAAATAATCGATGGTAAAAGTATAGTAATACGTGTGGTTGCGTAGTAGCACACGGTATTGATTATTCATGCTTACGTGAGAAGTACTCAGCTATATTCAATTATTACTACAGTAATTGTTGCATCATATCTCTCATATTATTGATTCAATTATTGTCACAGTATCATCTGCATAATATTTTATATTATTAAATCAATAATTGAGATGACAAAGTTATTCATATTATTATTTGTAATATTGACAATGTCTAGAAGTTCGCTCAAGGAGAGGTTTGGTCACCTAATTGTGCGTCAATAAGGAGAAATCCTTATTGGAAAGCCTCCTCTTTCCTGGAAACGACCTGGTCGATTAATATTGTGAATTATAATAATGGTGATAAATGTTGTTAAAATTATTAAGGTGATTTTAATGAAGTTTTTCTTATTTTATGGACCCCCATTTACCCATTTTTCAAAATAATCGGTACAAATTTCTTAAAAGGTGGGCCCACATGTGGGGGGCACATGTGGGGCCCATGAAAGAAAAATAGTGGGGAATCTGGGAAGTCACGGAAGTTTATATATATATATATATATTATATATATATATAAATTTTATTTTATTATTATTATTATAAATGTAATAAAATAGAAAACTTTTTATATAAAATGTAATACTTTTTATAAAGTTCTATTTTATTTGATTATAAATAGAATATATTATATTTTATTATGTATAGTGTTTGCATAGTAAAATCTTTTATATAAAAAGTAATACTTTTATAAAGTTATTTATTTTATTAGATTTTAAATAAAATATATATATATATATATTATAAATTTTGTTTTATTATATAATTATAAATAGAATATATTATATTTTATTGCATGGTATCCTTTCCATTCTCCTATAAATAGGATGCTTAGTTAGAATTGAAAAACACACCGTAAATTCGGAGAATTCTTCTTCTATAATCTTGAGCATATTTCTTTAGAGTTTAAGAAAGCTTTGGCGTGAAAATAGTGCAAGTTTTCTTCAAGTATATCCGCCTCTACCCGCAGGTGGAATACTCTTCTTTTTTAAGGTAAGGGAATTATTCTTTCGTATTCATGAAGAGAGTTATTTTCTTTCAATACTCGTAAGGGTTGTTATTCCATTCTTTATTATTATGTTGGAATAACCTGTCTATGCGAAGTACCACATACATGGTGAAATTCTTCTGTTATTCCATTCTTTATTATTCTATTGGAATAACCTGTCTGTGCGGTCTATCGCATGCCTGGTGAATTCTGTTGTTATTCCATTCTTTATTATTCTGTTGGAACACCCTGTCTGTGCGGATTACGCATGACCTGGTTCCATTCTTTATTATTCTGTTGGAACATCCTGTCTGTGCGGATTACGCATGACTTGGTTCCATTCTTTATTATTCTGTTGGAATATCCTGCCTGTGCGGATTACGCATGACCTAGTTCCATTCATTGTTACTCTGTTGGAATAACCTGTCTATGTGGTTTACCGCATGCATGTTGAATGATCCTTTGTATTCATTCCTTATTAACTTGTGGAAATGATTTGTCTACGTGGATTACCGCATGGCGGGCGAAAATACATTTGCAGTTTCATATATTCTATTATGCTCAGTTGGTTAAATTTTGGCTTCTATACTCCATGAAATTAGTAGAATATCCTGGATATTTGCGCTTCATCTAGTATCTTTTCATGAAAATATTCTTCTGAGCATTCTTGAATTTTTACTCCATAAAGCAGTATCATGTTGACAATTTGGACGTTATTGGTTCCTGGATAAATTAATTTATAAATCTTTAAAATTTATTCTTGAACTTGTTTTATTGAATTATTATGTCATTGTCATCATCCTCATGTTTATATTATGTTGAAAGTCATATGTGGCCTGTAGTGCATAGATGGACTTGGTATGATTATGACCAGGGATTATTCGGTATAATCATAACCGTAATGTTATAAATGATGTGGTAAAAGTCCTCATTGGCCCGTAGTGCATTGATGGACAGTTGTTGGCATGATCATGACCATTGATGAAAACACGAATATCCTTGGCCCGTAGTGCATGGATAATTTGTGGTTGTGATACTAATGAATATCATTGGTCGTCACAGCGGGGATGATGTGGATTATTTATTAAAATTCGAGTCTCAAATGATAAAAGTGATGAAAACCTTTTAAATCATAGAAGATGGTAGATTTTATTCTCTACTTGACTCTTACTAATGGATTGCTTGTTCATTGCAGCTTAAACTTGATGTTTGTTATATTGTATCGGTTTAACACTGTTGAAAGGCTAACGATAATTTATTACGCATTATCTTAGTCATAATATTTCTTCTTCTTTAGGCTAGTTGAGCTCACCCTTTTGCTTTCATTGTTCTCTTGAGAAATGAGAACATAAGTACTAGTCGAGGGAACGGAGTGAGCGGTCGGATGATGATAGCATTAGTAGTCCTCACTATTCTATGAAATAGTGTGATAATAAATGTATTGAGGACTTATTTTGAGTTTGAATCTTCGCCTAGAAGACAATATTTGTATTAAAACTCACATTCATATCAGATATTTAAGGTTGTATTTGTATTACGTACCCATATATTTGGCGACTTTCGTAATAGGTGATGTATACCTATTTTAGGGGCGTCACATCATTTCTCACAAACTTTGTTTATATTCAGATGTTGTGAATAGGGCTCAGTTATTGGAGCGCGATAATGAGTCAGCACAACCAAAAGGCAACGACCAACAACACGATAATAATCGTACCGGTGGCAACGGCCAACGGAACAATGATAACCATCGTGGGGGAAATTATCATGCCAAGAATGATAACCACTTCGGAGGTAATCATAGCCAAGATAATAGAAGTGGAAATTTCAAGAAGAGAATGTTCAACAAGGATGGAAAGACAGCAGCACCAGCACCTGTTAAGGAAGGAGAACGACCGCTGGTCGTATGTTACAAATGCGGAGTGGAGGGACACATCAGTCTAAGCTGCATGATGCAGTCCAAAGCATGTTACAATTGTGGAAAAAAAGGTCACCTAGCCCGATTTTATCGTGCACCAAAGTCAAGTCCAGTTGGGACGGTGGCACCAAAGGGGGATACGGACAAAACAAAGTCAGTGGTTTCCTCGGTGGTGGTGGGTTGGTGGAGGGATGTGGGTGGTTGGTTAGTGGTGGGGCAGGGGCGAGAGGAAGAGAGAGGACTGAGATGATGGTACAAGTGGTTAATTATCGGCGGCTGGAATTGGCGGTGGTTGGTCGGCGGCTGAAGGTCATGGTGGGTGGCAGGTGGGTGCCAGAAATGAGATTGAGAGAGGAGAGAGTGATCTGAGGCTGAGAGATCGAGTGAGATGAGAGAGAGAGGAGCTGATGAGATTAATAAGAGGAGATATGAGAGGCGCCTGAATAAGAAGACAAATCGTTTAGGTTTTATAAGATATTTCTGACGTAATGTCCGACGAAAATAAATCCCTCGGAAATAGGTTATTTTCGACGTATAGTCCCTCAAAAATAACCTTAGTTTCTTCTAACTTAAGTTTCGCGCTGACGGGAAACTTGGCGCCAAATGAGGCCTTATAATTCTGACGGATTTCCCTCGAAAATAAACTATATCTGACGGAATTATGTTCGACATATTATTTCGTCAAAAATAACTTATTTCTGACTGACTACAGTCCGTCGAACCTAATTCCGTCGGAATTAGTCGGTTTTCTTGTAGTGATATTGATAATGAACTTTTAAATCATAGAAGATAGTAGATATCATGCTCTACTTAACTCTTCTAATGGATTGTTTATTTCGCTGCAGTTAAAATTGTTGTCTATTGTATTCTATAAATTTAACACTATTAAGGCTAACAATAATTTATCCTGCATTATCTTATGTAAGACCCCGAATTTTATGAAATGAAAGTATTCAATTTTCTTATAATTATTATTTTATTTCGTAAATGGTTAAATTGATAAAAGGTTAAAGTTAAGGGTGATATGTGAAACATTTTGCAAAGTATGCAACTTGTTATAAAATATTCGTTTGGTCGAAGAATATTCTTTTTTGTCGGGGAATATCCGTGCGACGGCACAATCATTGGTGGACCCCACAACGAAAGTATTGTCGTAGTAAGAAAATGACATAATTATCTTTTTATAAAAATAACGGCGAAAGTGTTACCGTTAAAACCGTTGAACTACTCTCGGTAGTAAAAGTACAAAGAATATGCGTGGTTGCATAAGTAGCACACCTGTATTGATTATTGATGCTTACGTAAGAAGTCACTTTCGGTTATACTCAATTATTGCTACATGAATTGCCGCGATCATATCTCTCATATTATTGATTCAATTATTGTCACAAGATCATCTCGTATAATATGTTATATTATTAAATCAATAATTGAGATGACAAAGTTATTCATATTATTATTTACAATATTGACAATGTCTAGAAGTTCTGTCAAGGAGAGGTTTGGTCATCTAATTGCGCGCCAATAAGGAGAAATCCTTATCGAAAAGCCCCCTCTTTCCTGGGAACGACCTGGTTGTTAAATATTGTGAATTATAATATTAATGATGAATAAGTTCGTGTTGATTAAAGATGAAATTGATAGTTTCATTGTGTGGGAATTATTAGTGTTAGTGAAAATTGACATTTATTTCGATAATAATTGATGCATGGAGGTTATATTGACCAATCGGGTAATTAACAGGATAAATGAGCAATTAATTGCTATTGAATCACATGATTATAACTATTTGTTCACATGTGTGTACTATTGATTCACATTCATTTACTATTAGGGGAGTTGGTGCAAGATTGATAATACTTGCATGACTAAGTAAAAAATGGAGGTATAGATGGAGGTACTATAATGTAATTTATATTTTCAGAGGTCTAGAATTATTGATTCACATGATTTACTATTGATTCACATGATTTACTATTAAGGGATATGGTGCAAGTTTGATAATATTTGTAGGACTAAATTAAAAATGAAGAAAAAGAGGAATGCATTATACTGTAATATTTCGAGCCCCAAAATGTGCAATTATCGAAATTATATTTTCTTATAAATAGAAGCTCATTCTTCCTTCATTTCTCACCAATTCACTAAAGCTATAGAGCAATTATTATAGAGAGAAATTATTGTGAGAAAGAAGAAGAGAAGTCTGCTACCTCACTATTCCAGTATCCAGTCTTCTTTTGAGGTAAGGGGTATTATTCTTTAGTATTCATGAAGAGTGTTAATACTCGTAAGGGTTGTTATTCCATTCTTTATTATTATGTTGGAATAGCCTGTCTATGTGAAGTACCGCATACATGGTGAAATTCTTCTGTTATTCCATTCTTTATTATTCTGTTGGAATAACTCATCATGCATGCATCGCTATCGCATTCTCGTTGAATTCTCTTTATTGTTATTCCATTCTTTATTATTCTTTGAAATTTCACAATATCATGCATGGATTACGCATGACCCAGTTCCATTCTTTATTATTCTGCTGAATATCCTGTTTGTCGCGAATTACG
Organism: Panax quinquefolius; assembly: GCA_020205615.1. NCBI lineage: Eukaryota > Viridiplantae > Streptophyta > Magnoliopsida > Apiales > Araliaceae > Panax > Panax quinquefolius. The sequence goes on along the minus strand of CM035155.1, from coordinate 145,357,558 downwards.
CATGACACGGTTCCATTCTTTATTATTCGCTTTGGGAATAACATGTCTGCATGCGGTCTATCGCATGCATGGTGAATTCTTTCATTATTACATTCTTTATTATTCTCGCTGGAATAACTCGCCTATGTGGATTATCGCATGCGTGGTGAATGATCCTTTGTATTCATTCTTTATTAAATTATGGAAATGATCATTTCACGCGGATTTACTGTGCGTGGCGGTGAAAATCCATTTGCAGTTTCGTATATTCTATTATACTAATTTGGGATATCATTTCTTTTGTACTCGTCATGAAATATCATTTTCTTTGATATTTTTCTGTTACGAGTTACTATTCACGGGTTATTATTCACCCAGTTACTATTCACTCTAGTATTATTCACTCGGGTATTCGGGACACTTTTTGTGCCGAAGTACTATTCACGAGTTACTATTCATGGGTTACTATTCACCTGATTAATATTCACTCTAGTATCATTCACTCGGGTATTCGGGACACTTTTCGTCTTGGGGTACTATTCACGAGGTACTATTCCCGAAGTACTATTCACGGGGTACTATTCACCAGAAAAATATATTTCTTTTCTATCCAAATTATTTTTGGTACATGAATATTATTCTTGAATTTTACTCCACAAAGCATTATCATGTTAACAATTTGGACGTTATTGATTCCTAGATAAATTAAATTATAAATCTTTAAAATTTATCATTGAACTTGTTTTATTGAATTATTATGTCATTCTCATCATACTCATGCTTATATTGTGATGAAAGTCATCTTTGGCTTACGTGCATAGATGGACTTGGTATGATTATGACCAGGGATTATTCGGTATAATCATGACCGTAATGTGACGAATGATGTGGTAAAAGTCCTCGTCGGCCCTCAGTAGTGCATTGATGGACGTTTTTGGTATGATTATGACCAGGGATTATTCGGTATAGTCATGACCATTGATGATTTAATGAATATCCTTGGCCATGGTGCATGGATGATTCGATGATGTGGTTTATTTTTTTAAGTTGAGTCTCAGCGATAAAGTTGATGAAAAACTTTTTAAATCATAGAAGATAATAGATTTTATGCTCTATTTGACTCTTCTAATGGATTGCTTATTTTCGCTGCAGTTGTTGATCTAAAACTTGTTGTGTATTGTATTCTATCAGTTGTTATACTGTTGAAGGCTAAAGATAATTTATTTTGCATTATCATAGTCATAATATTTCTTACTGGGCTAGATGAGCTCACCCTTTCTTTCACTGTTCTCTTCAGAAAATGAGAATATAGCTGGGACGAGTCTGGGGACGGATTGACGGTCCAGATGGTTGTTTTAGTAGTCCTCACTATTCTGTGAAATAGTGCGATAATAATTGTAATGAGGACTCCATTGAGAGTGGTTATTGTCTAGAAGGCAATATTCTTGTTTAAAACTCTTAGATTATGTTTTGTCGTATTTTACACGATTGTTGTATAATTAAGTTGTATTTGAATTTTTGTACCATGTATTTGGCAACTCAAGATGGGAGATGTATACCTGTTTTGGGGGCGTCACAGTTGGTATCAAAGCTTAGGGATATGATCCCTGGCTGAGATGTGAGACAAGAACTAGGAGGGGAGAGACGGGGAATTCCTTCGCTAGTATGACCTACCAAAGTTTATTTGGTATTTAATTGGTCAGTCATAGTATAGGGATAATATGGGATATGTTAATTATCCCTTTTTTGTTACAATGTTTGAAAATGACATCTGAAAATGTTAAGATCAACAATGAAGCATAAGAGACCATTGAGTCACCAACGATCAATACCCAAGATAATGTGCAACAGGAAGACAATAATCCTCAGGTAAATAACAACACTGATCAAATGATGAACGATGGGATGTTCAGAGGCTTTATGAAATTCATGCAACATCAGGTAAGAGATACTCCTGTTCAAAATATCGGTGGAAATAATGGCAACCCACGGTTGGTTACTGCTAAGCAGTTCAAGGAGCTGGGACCTCCAGAGTTTTTGGGAATGCTAGAACCACTTAAGGCGGAGACGTGGTTAAAGCAGATCACCAAGATATTTGATGTCTTGGGATGCTTCGAGGAGCAAAAGGTTCCCTTTGCCACCTTTATATTGCGTGAAGAGGCAGATTATTGGTGGGAATCTGTAAAGCGTACCCAGCCTGACGCACTCAAGATGTCTTAGGAGAAGTTCCAAGAGTTGTTTAACGACAAGTACTTTCCCAAAAGTATTCGTCACATGAAGGAGGTGGAGTTCATCAAGTTGGAGCAAAATAATATGACCGTGTCGCAATACAAGGCTAAATTTGCGGAGTTATCCCAGTTTGCATTCCATTTGGTCGATAATGAGGAGCGAATGACGCGAATGTTTCTAAGAGATTGGAAATCCGATATACGTCAATACCTCATTTCTCACAAATTTTATTTATATTCAGATGTTGTGAATAGGGCTCAGTTATTGGAGCGCGATAATGAGTCAACACAATCAAAAGGCAACAACCAACAACACGATAATAATCGTACCGGTGGCATCGACCATCGGAACAATGATAACCATCGTGGGAGAAATTATCATGCCAAGAATGGTAACCATTTCGGTGGTAATCATGGCCAAGATAATAGATGTGGAAATTTCAAGAAGAGAAGGTTCAACAACGATGGAAAGACAAAGAAAGACCAACACCCATTTTAAGGAAGGAGAACGACCACCCCGGTCAGTATGTTACAAATGCGGAGGGAGGACATATCACCCAAATCGCATGATGCGCACTAAAGCATGTTAAAATTGTGGAAAAAAAGATCACGTAGCCCCAATTTGTCATGCACCAAAGTTAAGTCCAGCTGGGACGGTGGCACCAAAGGCGGATACAGACAAAACAAAGTCGGTGATTTCAGGAAGAGCGTTTTTCGTGACTTCTCAAAAAGCGAGTGACTCGAACGAAGTTAGCACGGGTTAGTTAATTATAAATTCTTGGGAAGTCTATACCTTATTAAATATCGGTTCTACCCATTCTTTTATCTCTCTTGCTTGCGCTCAACGTTTAAATTTAACTCTAGAGAAGTTAGACTTTGACTTATCGATTGAAACTTCGTTAGCAAAAACCTTCGTTACCTCCACTGTTTATAAATCTTGTTTGATTCAAATCGACACTTTTATGTTACCTGTCGATCTTATCTCTTTGAAAATACTTGCCTTTGATGTGATTTTAGGAATCGATTGGTTAACTACTCATCAAGATTTTCGTAAGGTTGTTAGCTTTCATATTCCCAACCAACCTATTATGCGAATTCAAGCAACCAAACCACTAAAGTCAATCATTGTCATATCAAGCCATAAGTAAAGAGCCCCAAGCCTTTCGTTGGTGACTTCCAAGTCTTGGGATGCACCGAAGCCAGACTTTCCCTAGGCGACGGTGTGAATAACAATGGCAAGTTGATAGGTATCAATGTGACGTGTTATCCAAGTCTTGGATGAGAGTCACAGTTTTGAATGATATTTATATTGTTAATAAATTTTCTGACGTATTCTTGAAGACTTCTTAGCCTACCCCTAAGCGTGAAATCGAATTTTGTATTGACCCCAGTACAAAACCAATTTCTAAAACCCTCAAATATTTCTTCAACTAAAATGAACGTAACATGCGCCAAAGACGTTGGCTCGAGCTGTTGAAGATTACGATCATACCATTCAATATCATTGTGGAAGAGAGAACGTGGTAGCTGACGCGTTGAGTAGAAGATCGTATGCATTTATGAGTGCGATGTTGTTAACACAAAAACCCATTTCTTATAACTTATAAATGATGAAGATAGAGTTAAAGACTCTAGGAACCCACATGAAGATAATGAATATACGAGTATAATCGACTTTAATCGATAAAGTTAAAGCCGCTCAAGCTACACACCCGAATCTGATGAATGTGAAGAAGAAGGTTCAAGAAGGCGTTATCTCAACCCTTGATTTAATTGGCCCATTTGAAATCCTCGATCGAGTAGGAACTGTGGCCTATAGACTCGTTTTACCACCAAGTATGTTGCGTGTTCATAACGTTTTTCACGCATTGGTGTTATGTAAATATGTGGACGACCCGAACCACATTATTGAATTAGAACTAGACGAGATAGCAGAAGATTTAACATATGAGAAAATATGTGTTAAAATCTTGGATAAGAAGTATTATATTCAACACTCAAAGGTTATACCTCAACAGTTAGAATCTGAAATGAAGTCAAGGTATCCTCACCTCTTCTAAGATACCGTAATGACGTAAATTTGAGGGCGAAATTTCATAATGAGGGAGATTGTAAGACCCAAATTTTATGAAATGAAAGTATTCAATTTTCTTATAATTATTATTTTATTTTATAAATGGTTAAATTAATAAAAGGTTAAAGTTAAGGGTGATATGTGAAAATTTTTACAAAGTATGCAAGTTGTTATAAAATATTCGTTTGGTTCTGAGAATATTCTTTTTGTCGGGGAATATCCGTATGACAAGACAATCATTAGTGGACCCTACAACGAAAGTATTATCGTAGTAAGAAAACGACAGAATTATCTTTTTATATAAATAACGGCGAAAGTGTTACCGTTAAAACTGTTGAACTACTCGGTAGTAAAAGTACAGTAATACGTGTGGTTGCATAGTAGCACACGGTATTGATTATTGATGCTTACGTAAGAAGTCACTCAGTTATACTCAATTATTGCTAAAGTAATTTCCGCATCATATCTCTCATATTATTGATTCAATTATTATCACAGTATCATCTGTATAATATGTTATATTATTAAATAAATAATTGAGATGACAAAGTTATTCATATTATTATTTACAATATTGACAATGTCTAGAAGTTCTGTCAAGGAGAGGTTTGGTCATCTAATTTCGCGCCAATAAGAAGAAATCCTTATCGGAAAGCCCCCTCTTTCCTAGGAACGACCTAGTTGTTAAATATTGTGAATTATAATATTAATGATGAATAAGTTCGTGTTGATTAAAGATGAAATTGATAGTTCCATTATGTGGGAATTATTAGTGTAAGTGGAAATCGACATTTATTTCGATAATAATTGATGTGTGGAGGTTATATTGACTAATCGGGTAATTAACCGGATAAATGAGCAATTAATTGCTATTGAATCACATGATTATAACTATTTGTTCACATGTGTGTACTATTGATTCACATTCATTTACTATTAAGGGAGTTGGTGCAAGATTGATAATACTTGCATGACTACGTTAAAAATGGAGGTATAGATGGAGGTACTATAATGTAATTCGTATTTTCAGAGGTCTAAAACTATTGATTCACATGATTTACTATTGATTCACATGATTTACTATTAGGGAAGATGGTGCAAGTTTGATAATACTTGCAGGACTAAATTAAAAATGAAGAAAAAGAGGAAGGCATTATATTGTAATATTTCAAGCCCCAAAATGTGCAATTATCGAAACTCTATTTTCCTATAAATAGAAGCTCATTCTTCCTTCATTTCTAACCAATTCACTAAAGCTATAGAGCAATTATTATAGAGAGAAATTATAGAGAGAAAGAAGAAGAGAAGCCTGCTACCTCACTATTCTAGTATCCAGTCTTCTTTTGAGGTAAGGGGTATTATTCTGTCGTATTCATGAAGAGAGTTATTTTCTTTCAATACTCGTAAGGGTTGTTATTCTATTCTTTATTATTATGTTGGAATAACCTGTCTATGCGAAGTACCGCATACATGGTAAAATTCTTCTGTTATTCCATTCTTTATTATTCTTTTGGAATAATATATCTGTGTGGTTTATCGCATGCTTGGTGAATTCTGTTGTTATTCCATTCTTTATTATTCTGTTGGAATATCCTGTCTGTGCGGATAACGCATGACCTGGTTCCATTCTTTATATTCTGTTGGAATATCCTATCTGTGCGGATTACGCATGACATGGTTCAATTCTTTATTATTCAATTGGGAATAACCTGTCTGTGCGGTCTATTGCATGCATAGTGAATTCTTCTGTTATTTCATTCTTTATTATTCTATTGGAATAACCTGTCTATATGGATTACCGCATGCATGGTGAATGATCCTTCGTATTCAATCTTTATTAAATTGTGGAAATGATCTGTCTACGTGGATTACCGCATGGCGGGTGAAAATCCATTTGCAGTTTCGTATATTCTATTATACTAATCTGGGATATCATTTCTTTTGTACTCGTCATGAAATATCATTTTCTTTGGTATTTTTCTGTTATGAGTTATTATTAACGGGTTACTATTCACCCGGTTACTATTTACTCTAGTATTATTCACTCGGATATTCAGGACACTTTTCGTGCCGGAGTACTATTCATGAGTTACTATTCATGGGTTACTATTCATCCGATTACTATTCACTCTAGTATCATTCACTCGGGTATTCGGAACACTTTTCATATCGGGGTACTATTCACGGGGTACTATTCCCGAAGTACTATTCACAGGATACTATTCACCTAAAAAATATATTTCTTTTCTGTCCAAATTATTTTTGGTACATGAATATTATTCTTGAATTTTACTCCACAAAGCAGTATCATGTTGACAATTTGGACGTTATTGATTCCTGGATAAATTAAATTTTAAATCTTTAAAATTTATCCTTGAACTTGTTTTATTGAATTATTATGTCATTGTCATCATCCTCATGCTTATATTACGATGAAAGTCATCTTTAGCTTACGTGCATAGTTGAACTTGGTATGATTATGACCAGGGATTATTCGGTATAATCATGACCGTAATGTGACGAATGATGTGGTAGAAGTTCTCATTGGCCTGTAGTGCATTGATGGATAGTTTTTGGTATGATTATGACCAGAGATTATTCGGTATAGTCATGACCATTGATGATTTAATGAATATCCTTGGCCGTGGTGCAGGGATGATTCGATGATGTAGTTTATTTTTTGTAAGCTAGTCTCAAATGAAAAGTTGATAAAAAACTTTTTAAATCATAGAAGATAGTAGATTTTATGCTCTACTTGACTCTTCTAATGGATTGCTTATTTCCATTGCAGTTGTTGATCTAAAACTTGTTGTCTATTGTATTCTATCAGTTATTATACTGTTGAAGGCTAAGGATAATTTATTCTACATTATCTTAGTCATAATATTTCTTACTGGGCTAGTTGAGCTCATCCTTTCTTTCACTGTTCTCTTCAGAAAATGAGAATATAGCTAGGACGAGTCGGGGAACGGATTGACGGTCCCGATGTTTGTTTTAGTAGTCCTCACTATTCTGTGAAATAGTGTGATAATAATTATAATGAGGACTCCATTGAGAGTGGATATTGTCTAGAAGGCAATATTCTTGTTTAAAACTCTTAGATTATGTTTTGTCGTATTTTACACGATTGTTGTATAATTAAGTTGTATTTGAATTTTTGTACCATGTATTTGGCGACTCAAGATGGGTGATGTATACCTGTTTTGGGGGTGTCACATCTTAGTTATAATATTTTTTACTGGGCTAGTTGAGCTCACCCTTTGCTTTCATTGTTCTCTTCAAGAAATGAGAATATAGCTGGGACTAGTCGGGGAACGGAGTGATGGTCCGAGATGATGGTTATAGTAGTCCTCACTATTTTATAAAATAGTGTGATAATAATTGTAATGAGGACTCTATTTGAGTTTGGATATTGTCTACGAGATAATATTCGTGTTAAATCTCTCAGCTTACATTTGTCGTATTGTATTAATGAAGTTTGTATTTGAATTTTGTACCATGTATTTGGCGACTCAGAATGGGTGATGTATACCTATTTTGGAGCGTCACAATTCTGGTCGTAGGGATGCCAAATTATGGGCGGTGATTGATGAACAATGTCAGTCGATGGCGAGGGTGGAAACCATGTTGCAACAATTGTTGGTACGACAACCCATACCCAACGATCCTATCAACAACAGAGACAAAGGCGAGAGATTTTCCCTTGGCCGTATTGGAGGTGAACGTCCGCATAGACCAGTGAGACACGAACAGTTAGAATGCCTTAGTGATGAAGATTTCGATAAGGAGGTTGCAGGATACCAAAGAAACCTTCATCAACACCAAAATCGAAACCAAAATCAATCTTACTATTGAATACGAGCAGATATACCATTGTTTTATGGTAAGTTACAGATTGAAGAGTTTCTGGATTGACTTTCTGAGGTCGAAAGATTTTTCAAGTTGACAGAGGTTGCAGCAAATCGATAAGTTAACCTGGTAGCGTACAAGTTGAGAAGAAGGGTTGTCCTTTGGTGGGAAAAGTTACAGAAGGATCGACGATGACAAGGCAAAACTCCTATCCGATCCTGGAGGCGAATGAAACAACTCATAATGAATACATTTTTACCCCCAGATTATGAAAATTTATTTTTTGGAGTTATCAAAATTGTGCATAGGGTAATAGAACTGTGGTGGAATATACAGAGGAGTGGTCTAGGCTGTTAGTGCATAACAACTTGAATGAGACTGAGGCACAACAAGTTTCTAGGTATCCAGAGGGATTGAAGCATTCTATTTGAGACAAATTTGGACTACACGTTTGTACAGTGGATGAAGTGCATAACATGGCTTTGAAAGTAGAATTTATGGAGAAAACATCCAATCAATCCACTTATCACAAGAAGGACATGGCGGACACATCTAATACAATCGCAAACAGAAACAGATTTTTAGCGGGTGATGGAAATAATCAGTCTAAAACCATGGCCGATCAGTCACAAAGAACCTAATATTTCCATTGAGACTCGAGCGACCACATTGGCTACAAAAGAAACCCCTCGGGCGCCCAACCCATATGCTAAATCCGGTGATGTTAAGTGATACAGGCGCAGCCAACCAGGTCATCTTTCAAATGAGTGTACAACGAGGAAACCGGTGAATTTTGTGGAAGTTGGAGAGGACGAGTAGGATGCTAAAGAAGAAACAGATATGGGCGAATTCTGACATGGTGTAGAAATAGCCGAGGAACATGGAAAGCATGTAAACTGCGTGATTCCGCAAGTCATGTGCTCGAAAAAGTTAGAAGATTCCACACAAAGAAAAAATATTTTTAAGGCATGTTGCAGTGTTCAAGGGAAAGTGTGTGACCTAATTATAGACAGTGGGAGCTGCGAAATTTTTTTGTTGAAGAAGCTGGTGGAACACTTGAAACTGCAGGTAGAGAAACACCCAAAGCCCTATATAATTGGGTGGATTCATAAAGGACCCAAGGTAAACGTAACCGTAGTGTGGAAAGTCCTTATCTCGATTGGACAACACTACTAAGACAAAGTGGTCTGCGACGTAGTCGACGTGGTTGCTAGTCACTTGTTATTAGGCCGACCATGGCAGTTTGATGTGAATGTCACTTATAGAGGGCGCGATAATATATTTTTTTTCAATTGGGGTGGCTGGAATATTGTAATGGTTCTAAAACAAAATTCGAGCGGTGGCGTAACTAAGAACCAGAAATAAGAGCAACCATTAATATTGGTAATCACGTCAGCAGTTGATTTATAGTTAAAAATTAAAGAGGCACAAGAGGTAAATGTTGTGGTGGTGCGAGTTTTAGTGGTAGAAGGGAAGGAAGAGCCAAAATTTGTGTTACCCGATAAGGTACAATCCCTTTTAGGCGAATTGTGAGTTGGTTTTTGCTGATTTACTAAATGAACTTCCACCACTGAGGGATATTCGACATCACATCGACCTAATTTCGGGACCAAGTTTACCTAATTTGCCACATTATCGGATGAGTCCAAGGAAAATCAGATCTTACAGGAAAAGGTGGAGGAGTTATTGAAGAAGGGATTTATTCGAGAAAGTATGAGTCCATGTGCAGTTCCCACATTGCTAGTTCCGAAGAAAGATGGTAGTTGGAGAATGAGCGTTGATAGCCGAGCAATCAACAAGATAATTGTCAGATACAATTTTTTGATTTTGAGGTTGGATGACATCGTAGATATGTTATAGGGTTCTAAGTTGTTCTCGAAGATAGATCTTTAGAGCAGATATTATCAAATTCGGATCAAACCTGGTGATGAATGGAAAACAATGTTCAAAACAAAGGATGGACTCTACGAATGGGTAGTCATGTCGTTCGGATTGTCCAATGCGCCTAGTACTTTTATGTGACTTATGAATCAGGTATTACAACCTTTCATTGGGAAATATGTTATCTTTTATTTTGATGATATACTAATTTATATTCAGAACGAGGAAGACCGTATGGAACACCTTCGAAATGTGTTGGAGGTTTTGGTTGAAAACAGACTCTTCATTAACTTAAAGAAGTGTAGTTGGCTGGCCGAACGTCTGTTATTCCTTGGATATGTAGTCAGTTCGAAGGGTATCATGGTTGACGAAGAGAAGGTGAGGGTTATACGTGATTGGCCTACCCCTAAGAAAGTAGGAGAGGTGAGTAGTTTTTATGGGTTGACAATATTTTATCATTGATTTATTAAATATTTTAGTAGCATTATGGCACCCATTACCGAGTGTTTAAACAAGGGTAAAATTCAAGGGGAAGAAGCAGCTGATACAACTTTTACAGTTATCAAGGAGAAGCTGTGTACTACTCATATTCTTGTTCTACCTAGTTTTGAGAAGCTATTCGAAGTGGACTGTGATGTTAGCGGTATAGGAGTTGGGGCCGTTTTGTCACAAGAGAACAGACAGTGGCATTTTTCAGTGAAAAACTCATTGATACGAGGGGAAAGTGGAGTATGTATGACCAAGAGTTTTATGCTATTGTTCGAGCTTTAAAACATTGAGATCACTATTTGATTAAGCATGAATTTATACTGTATACTGATCATCAAGCGTTGAAGTATCTGAACAGTAAGAAAATTTTGTGTAATATACACGCTCGATGGGCAACCTTTTTGCAGAAATTTCATTTTATTCTGAAGCACAAATCTGGTGTTCTAAATAAGGTAGCAGACACATTGAGTTGGCGTACGAGTCTGTTGGTCACTATGAAGCAAGAGATCATTGTGTTTAAGTTTCTAAAAGAGCTGTATTTGGATTATGAAGATTTCACCGAAGTATGGGAGAAGTGTGTTCAAAAACAAACGGAGGGAGAGTTTCATGTGGTTGATGACTATCTGTTTTGTGGAAATCAGTTATGTGTATCTCAGAGTTTGTTGAGGGAGAGACTGATTTGAGAACTACATGAAAGAGATTTGTGTGGTCATCTGGGACGTGACAAGACCATCAGTGGAGTACCCGAATGGTATTATTGGCCTCAGCTGAAGCGTGATGTAAGAAAATTAGTTTACAAGTGCTATGTGTGTCAGAATGTAAATGGTCAAGCTTAGAACACATGTATTTATATGCCTCTGCTAGTACCGAGTGCTATATGGGAGGATCTATCGATGGATTTTTTTTCTGGGTCTCTCTCGGACTCAACGGGGAGTGGACTCTGTGTTTGTTATGGTTGATCGGTTCTCTAAGATGGGATATTTCATTCCTTGTCAGCAGACTTCTGATGCGTCCTACGTGGCTCAGTTGTTCTTTTAGGAAGTGCTTCGTCTACATGGAGTTCTTTAGTATATCTATTCTGATAGAGATTCGAAGTTTCGTAGCCATTTTTGGATCACACTATGGCGATATATGGATATTACTTTGAAGTTCAGTAGCACTGCACATCCGCAAATGTATGGACAGACTGAAAATCTTAACCAAACGCTAGGAAATTAATTTGATTAGGAGTATTTGTGGTGATAAGCCGAAGTAGTGAGATGTGGTGTCGGCACAAGCTGAGTTCGCATATAATAATGTTATTCACAATGCTACGGGTCAATCTCCTTTTGTTTTATTGTATCAGCAGTCTCCTAAACATGCGTTAGACTTGGCACGTGTTCCCAAGGTTACTAGAAATAGTTTTGCTGCTGAAAACATGGCTGAGCAAGTTCGAGATATTCAGGCCGAAGTGAAAGCTAAGTTGGAGGAGAAGAATGTGAAGTATAAATTCGTAGCCGATGCCAAGAGGTGCTTGAAGTTGTTTGAAGAGGGTGATCAGGTTATGGTTATTTTGCGTAAAGAAAGGTTTCCATTCGGTTCCTATAATAAGTTGAAGCCACGAAAGTATGGTCCGTACAAGGTAATCAAGAAAATCAATGATAATGCATACGCGATCGACTTGCCTGTCAAAATGAACATCTCTCGTACTTTTAATGTATTCAATCTTTATGAGTTCTGTGAAGATGTTCTGCTTTATCCAGATTATAACTCGAGGTTGAGTTCTTCGCGGGTGGGTAGGACTGATGTAGGACAGCTAGCTTTGGAGTTTAAGGAAGAGTTATATAGGAAACGGGGAAGGAGGCCTTGTCCGAGGAAACGATCATAATTCCTAAAGAACTGAAGTTGTTTCTGAAGAGTTGAGTTTGATTGGCTTAGGGAGAGGACTTCGGGTTCGGAAATGGCGTCGTGATTTCGGGAAGACTGGATTAGTTTTTATTCTTAGTTTAAAAAGGATTCGTTTATGGTAATAGTGTTTTAATTAGAAAATAATCTTTTATAATATTTTGTAATTCAGTTGTTCCCTATTAGGACTTGATACCATAATACTTAGTTACCTATTAGGAGTTTATTTCCATAGTTATAGGGATTCTTTAGCTATAAAACCTGGTTTGAGGGTTTAGGATTTGGACGGTTAATTCATAATTTATTATCTTTTACGATTGATATCGTTTATTTCTATGATGAATTCCAGTTTATGTTCTAAGAATTTATGTTATAAATTTTTTCCGTTTTTCGTGCTGCGTCATACTTGCAGTAGAGGATTAAAAGGAAGTACTACTATGCAATGTAAATATTTTTCTTTAGCTCTGAGTATTACATTTCACTTGCCAATCGTTATATAACATGATTATGGACCAAATTCATTGAGCCCAAATCATATCCCTAAGAAATTATAACCACGAACTCCAATTGGTTTATATATCTTGAATGTTTAGATGAATAGTGGCAAATTGAGTAAAATTGTCTTGCCATTAATGAGGTCTAATTACGCTTTTCTCTTTTTTAGTGAGGAGGTGCAGAGATCAATTTGATCAATTTTTATTAATATTGAGATTGACTCATACTTCTGCGAGTTTGATTAATAATCACTATTATAAAGTAGTCGGGAGTCCCGCTCCCCGATGAGCGAGCGACTGTCCGACTCGCTCACTGGAGAGCAAGTAGTTGCCCAGTTCGTCGATGAATTAAACTGGCGAGGGTTGTAAGGGGACAATGCCCCTTGGAAGCTAAGCGCAAAGTGCAATTGGGCTTGATGATTTATTAGTAGCCCGATCTCGGATTTTACTAATGTATTGAATCTCATGAGTTTGAACCCATGTTATAATAGTTAGGGTTTTATAGTTACTATAAAAATATTGCTTGATGTGTGCATCATTGTAGAGAATGTGTGAGACATCTTATGAATACATCAGACCAATTGGTGAACCTGAGTATATTGTGTATTCTTACTTTTTCGTCTTTCATATTATATCTGTGTGATTGTAATATTTTTCGTTCTTAAATTTTAACAGTTAGGAACTCAATGAAAAATATATTGGGTTTGTTCGGTTATTAGCTTTCATAGTGTTTGCGGTGACAAATTTAGCATTTACAGCTGCAACATTTAGCATTTGCGACAATAATATACATCAATATTGTGTTTGTGAATTAAATAAGTGCTTGCGAGTTAAATAACAAGATTTTTAAATATATTTAAAATTTTAAATTTTGTGTAATCAAACTTGAACGTTTTCTTGTTGAAAATATCTCCAATAGAGGCTGTAATGGCCTGCTTCTTGTAGAATTGACATAAGGTTCTATGTTCCCTCAAACACCTATAATAAAAAATGTTTATAAAAATTAAAGAGTAAAATTGCCTGAACTAAAAAATATAAGAATAAAATTGCCTGAATATATTGAAATATCTATATATATGGAACAATTGAATTAAATGCAATTCGGGGTTATTAGTTTGCTGTAAACACAGTACTTGGAAAAGAAAAGTTGGATTTGACATTAAAATTCCTGAGGCGGTGGGAGAAAAATGAATGTGTAGACAAGTAACATCATTAAGAATGACTACTTTTGATTAATTGATTGTGAATGCTAATTATTTGTTCACATAAAAATATTATGTACAGTATGATAAACATTATTATTAAGTTTATGATTGAAATATACTTAGCAAACAAGCTATACTTTAATTGTTTTGCTCAAAATCGAAGCTACATTTTCTACAAACATTAGTACAAAATATAGTGCTCAAAGTGATTACGAGTAACGCTGATTAAATTAGTACACGGAACGAAATTGAATACGAGAAACGTGTTAGAATACTCCTTGAATCATATTTAGGAGTGAAGTTGAAGTATTTGAGGATTCAAGTTGAGAGAAGAATTGTTGGGATACTTCTCGAATTCTATTCAGAAAAAAATTGGTCATATAGAAAGGAAAATCATATTATTTCTTTAAGCGTTTTGTGTTTATATGAGGGAGATGATTTTTGCAATTTTTATATTCCGTTCAAAAAAGTTGTATCGTGGGAGGGAGAGTTTTACATCGTTTATTCTGTGCAAAAAATTATGTCGTGGAGATTACAATGTTATGAAAACGTAAAATTTGAAAGAATTATTGTAAGCTCGTTATTGTTTATATAAATGAGAATTCAGAGTTTGACCTGTGAATTCTTATGTTGCTATTCTCTCTTTATTTTATTGTTTAATTTAGTTGGACTTAATTTTCAACAAAACCAAACCCTACCTATGATCAAATATATAAAGTAGTTTGTTCTCGTACCATTCGAAACAATACAAACCGGTGCGCAAACCATGGTTATTGTTTGTCCCTAGTTGCTGTCACACCACACCATCCAATTGTCCTGGTCTGAGGGTGAAAAAGGTGCAAAAGGAAAAATAGTTTGTTGGTGGTCTGTTGTAGCACGTTCAGTACTTCGATGCCTAATTTCTTGTGAAATATAATGTAGGCTGGAGTATAGAGGGGACAATTCGGATGCTTTCTGTCATTCTTTAATCCTAATCACATACCTTTATTTTCCTTTTCCTGGGTTAATGTGATCAACAAGACCGCTCTACTGTTTTTATTAGGCAACCGAACAACGTAACATCCCTCTCTCTTTGGAATTGATTGATTCCAATCAGTTTAAAATGAGCCCTTCATTTGAACCCATTATAAAAATACACCTTATTCTATTTTTATTTTTTTATTAACAAAAACAACTTTTTTGTTAAAATCAAGAATAATATAAGTGTGGCAAATACAAAAGTTATGGTTACTACTCATTTTTATACGACTGATCAAAAGGACTGCCCAATTTGATGGATCGGTCTGAAATCCAAATATATACGGACTTTCTTTCAAATTATAAATATTTTTAAACTTAAAATTGAGTCGATTCTTCAAAGATTAGAAATAATAAATATTAGAGTTAATAATATTAGGTTGTTGACAATGAGAACCGAGTCTTTGATATACCAGCAGGCATCATAGCGATGGACTGACTTATGAAAAAGGAGGAGAAATATGAGTCAATGTTTGCCATTCTATTGCTTGTGGTATAAATAAACACAAATGCATGCCATGGCCTGCAGCCTAACCGTTAAAAGGAAAATCAGCATGGAAAGGTAAGAAACAAAATGGCTGCAAGATCAAGCTGCCTGCCATCCATATATATTTTTCCATGGCACAAAGCACGGCTCAACCAACCTTTTGACTTTGAAGTACAAGTACTCATTGATCATGCATGCTAAAAAGATTCCACGGCATGCAAATGCACCTATTGACTTCTCAATTTGATCCCCTTGGCGCCAAAAAGAAAAAGATTTTGATCAGTACTATGACGGCCCTCAGTCATGCTCTGAGAATCAAATAAAAGTAATAAAAACTATATGCGGTGTGGTCACCAACTTATAAGGTCAGAATAGTGGCATCAAAAAACAACTTATTCAATATTAAGTTAGAGATCAACCTATGGTTGATTTGCACTATAATTAACACAATTTACTATAAACAAATCACATTTGCTAAGTTCTATATATTTTGGTCATTGTTCCTTACTTGCATTGCATCATTGACTCATTTTAGAGAAGAAGAAAAAAAACAATCTTCAACATTCACAAATGGCTCCAAGTTTTGATCATGCAAATTCATTGTTCAACTTTGTTGTGTCAAAGGCCGGGTGGATTCCGGCCTAACCAAGGTGCCAGAGAGGTACATTAAATCGCCTCACGAGCGGATTGACAAATAAAATTCATCCTCTCATCAAAATTCACCCATTGATTTATCGAAACTCGATGGACCTAACCACGATCAAGTGAATGATATTGCTAGAGCTGCAGAAACACTTGGATTTTTTCAAGTAGTGAATCATGATGTGCCTGTGGAACTACTTGACTCACTTAAAGACGCGGCGCACAAATTTTTTGGCCAACCCCCTGAAAATAAGGCTGTTTATCTCAAAGGGGTGAGTCCAAGCCCTTTTGTCAAAGTATGGGACTAGCTTTGTCCCAGAAAAAGAGCAGGCTTTGGAGTGGAAGGACTATATAAGCATGGTTTATACCAATGATTCAGATGCTCTTGAGTTTTGGCCTAAGGAGTGCAAGTGAAGAGAATACATTTTATATTTTCTTCATTCATATTTAGTTTTATTCATCACATATTGACATATGACAATATGAATAATATTATGTGCAATAACTGTGCACTATAAGTTGTGCACTAATAAAGAGAAAACAGTACATATGTTGTAATATCGGAAAATAAATAAATAAATAAATGACATTTAATTTTATATTTTGAAATATTTTAATTAGGTTTTTTTTATATTTGGGTCAAATTGTATTTAATTATTGTGAACCATAATAAGTAAGTGATTACATTAATTTGGGCCTTTAAATTAATTGGGTTTAATTTATATTGTGTAATTTTAAATCCTATTAAAATTTGGAGAGTTAATAAAATATATTAATTAATAATAATAATTAAAACTTAATCTTCCGCATAATATATTTGATACAAATTAATTAAGTAGAAGAACGAAATAGAGGCGAGGCGGCGCTCAAAAGAAGAAATCAGATTATTCTCGTAAAGGATAAAAGAATATTGAGTTGTGACTTGTAATTTCAGGTAAGGTATATTATATAATTATTAACGTTAAGATCTTTCCATGCGTCTGGATCACATAAAAGTGCGTCCAATCTTGCACAGTTCAACAGGTCAATATCAGAAGCTTGACGGCTTGGACCATCGGAGGATAGTTCCGGCGTGAGAGTCAGTTCATGCAGATACAAGGATAACAATGGAGGTTATTAGCTCTAGTGTTTTTGATAAAAGAAATATCAGTTACCTCTTTTTTGTTTTCCTCTGCTATCATATACTACTCCCTTTTGTTTTGCATGCCGCTGACCAGCTATGACATCAGCCAACTGCACGCAACCCGTCGGATAATCCCATCACAGTCCACCACCGATTAGGCTCTGTCCAATCCTCATTAATGCATTGCAGATGTAACAGTCAAAGTTCTATCTTTGCAATGATCACCGGTCAAAGCCCAAATAAAGATATTATTCACCCAATGGTTCGGCCAATGATCCGGCCCAATACTTTCAAGACCCAGGCCCAACATGTCTAAAGTATTATGGCCCAACATTGCCCCCCAGTCTTTTATTTAAACAGAATATTTAATAAAAGAGTATAAATGGCCCAAATGATAAAAGAATTATGATAAGATCAAATGAGGCCCAAAATAAAACAAACTAAAGCCCATCTGGTAAAATTTAAATAGCAAGATAAATCAAAATCGGAAGCCCAATTCCGTTAACATCTCTTCAAATTCACCATCATTGCTGTCATTAAATGCACTGCCTTCGTCTTCCGTGAACAGCTGAAGAGACAGCCACTATAAGAAACCCTTTTCCCCCCAATTTTGAAATTTTTACCAACTCATTCGAACTCTCAGACTCCCTTGGCTTTCTTCTTCCTATTGAGCTCTCTCTTTCTCTGCAAATATCCAACAATGGCGTCTCAAGAATTTGGCAAAGAGGTTCCCCTTTCTGTAACTCCCATCGCTTCTATTCCTCCCAGCCCAAGCCTTGCCAAAGCGGCTTCGGAATCAAACCCCAAATCAACAGCTACCTCAAGCAAAAATCCAACAGCAAAACCCCTTCCAAACCCTTCTGAGTTCTTCAAAAAATGAAGAGAAATATCCTCACGCAAATACCCCTTCTTCATTATCTGAGAATGATATTTGCATTGCTCGAGAACGATACCAGATTCTGGATACCCACCATCTGAGAAGGCCTTCCTCAACTGAGAGGATGTATCAATGTCCAGATGGTTGGACGACCATGCCTCTCACCCTTCTGGAGAAAGGAGTTCGATTCCCACTCCATGTCTTTCTGGTGACTCTACTAGGTTTGTTGGTGTCGGATTCGCCCAACTTGTCCCGAACTCTTACATCCACATCCTTGCTTTCATCGCCTTTTTCCATGAGGTAGGCTTTGCACCTACCCTCGATTTCTTCTTTTCCATTTATAATATCAACAAATCCCTTGAAAAGGGATTTAAAGTTCTGAGCAAGCAATCCCCGAAGCCTGGTGAGAAATTTGAAAGGCGATCCTTGGTATCCACTCCTTCCAGCAACAAAGGATAGCATAAGGAGTGGTTCTTCGTCAAAGGACCAAAAATCGCTTCTCTGTCGGATTGGACCACCTTGGAAAAAGTCTCTGTAGACTTTGGTGACATTCCTGAAGAGCATGTGAATGAGATGATAGAACTTCTGGGGAACTTCTTGAAGAAAGAATGGAATTATGGAATCTTGACAAATTAGCAGGCGTGGTTATATGACCACAAATGTAAGTCCCGAACTCTCTTATTGTACAATTTTTGAAATCTTCAATAATAATTATTCTAACTGATGGTTCTTTTTCCTTTACAATATCTCTGATCAAGCCAACTTCTTTAGAACGAAAAGATCTCGAAGCATTCTTGTCTGCCAAAGATTCTAATCCTGTCAATGAATCCACAACTACCAAACCTTCAGCTTCTGAACCCCAAGTCGTTGATCCCCAAACCACCGAACCCCCTCCGACTGAAGAATCTAACCTACCTCTCCAGAAGAAGCAAGTTGACCAAAATTAAAAGCAAAACCTACTCCCCCACCAACCTTCAACGAAAGTTTTCTCGATAAGCCTCTGGACGAACGAACTCGAGTTCTTCATACCAAAAAGAGGAAAATCAACATAACCCCCCTCTCTGCCGAAGAACTGCGAGTACCAACTACTGAAGCCGTTCCACCACTTGTAATCCCCGTTGAGATCCAAATTTCTGATGAAGAGATTGAAGAAAAAATCGAGCCTTCTTCATCCTTTTCTCGCAAACGAAAACATCCTTCTGAAAGCCAGCCAACACCTCCTCCAGAACAGACAACTACTCAACCCCCACCTCCTCCTGAACAACCTATGCCTTCTCCACCACGACCATCTTTTTCAGAAGCCAGGCCTAAAGTCGTAGCATCTCCCACACTATGGCCGGATCTTAACAAGAACTTTCCATTCCACCTCTATAATTCATTTGTTCGTGATACCGACGACCATCGTTTTGGCAACAACTCCATCAAGGATCTGATCGAAGCTGGTCTGATGCATCAAACCAGGGTAAGTTACTATTAACTTATACATTTATACTCATATATACCTGCCTAAAATCCATTAACTAACTTTGAATATCTCAGAGGCAAACCGGCATCTTCTAAAGTGTCTTTACCAAGTACAAATAAAATAAAGTCAAGAAGACGTCAAAAAAAGAAAATACAATTACGAAGTCCGCCTCAAGCGAGAGAAAGAAGTCAACTTAGGGATGCTCTTTTCAAAAATGAGTGCCTCCGAAAGGAGCTTACTCAATTGAAAGAGAAATTAGAGATCACCGAAGTCGTTCATCGAACAACAGTTAACATGAATGTTGACTTAATTCAGAGGAACGAAGTTCTGAAAAAGAAAAATGAAGATCTGGAAAAATCCAACCAGAGCTTGGCGACACAAGTCAATGAGGTCCAAGCCAAGGAAGAGCGACATCTAAAAAAGCGTTGCAAGCTTAAAGAAGAGCTTTGGGCCCTCAGGGATTTGGGTATACCCTTGACTGAAGATCTTCGCAAGGAGATTCAGGCAACATACAGAAAATCCGCCGAGCTGAACAATGAGATAGTCCATATGTATTCTGAAGGGTACGAGGTCTGTCGAAGCAAAGGCAAGGCAAAACTTGTTGCAGCTTTAGTGGATCCCACACTCCTCGACTCTTCAGACGGCGATGATGATGAGGCCTGAATATAACTTCCCCTCCCCTTAGCCTTAGAACTTTCTGTACAAATTTATATCTTTTTGTATATAGTTTATATTAATGAAATATCAACTTTGTTCCTTATTACTCCTTTGTGATCATTTCTTGTCAATAACTCACCATTAATCAACTTGAAAAATGTACAAGCTCCCTTTAACCTAACTTGAACTGTTAGTCAATACTCAAGCAAATTGAATAACAGATAACACCAAGTAATAACATAATCCGAACTCAACACTTAAATAAAATCAGGTAATAAAGTAATGCAATACTTATTCGTTACCGAAGTCTTAGACAGATTTGCAACAAGCCGATTCGCCACCTTTAAGACGAATGGTTCCAACTAAACCTCTGAACGCCAATTATCCTTAACAAACTAATTCACCACCTTTAAGACGAATGGCTCCAACCAAACCTCCAAACACCAGTTATCCTCCATATCATTTTATTTCGCCATCGAATGGCCGAATCAGCATGTACACCATTTTCATGGAGAGGCAAAACCAATCGAACCTCCTTACACATGTTATCCTCCATAACATTTTATTTTGCCATCGAATGGTCGAATCAGCCTGTACACCATTTTCATGGCGAGACAAAACCAACCGAACCTCCTTACACCTGTTATCCTCCATAACATTTTATTTCGCCATCGAATGGTCGAATCAGCCTGTACACCATTTTCATGGCGAGGCAAAACCAACCGAACCTCCTTACACCTGTGAACAGAACACCAATTAGAGAAAAAGCTTCTTTTATTGATGTTGACTAACATAATTACAATCTTCTGTACACTGATATTGCCTCTACTGAAAATACTTCCTAAGCCTTCCAGCATGCCAAGTATTCTTTATTTTTGATCCATCTAATGCTCTCAACCGATAAGTCCCTGGCTTCGGTACTTCAATAACTTCATAAGGACCTTCCCAGTTCGGCATTAGCTTTCCAAAATTCTGAGGCATAGAAGCTTTGACTTCCCTAAGGACGAAATCTCCCACTTCAAATCTTCGAAGATTTACCCCTTTGTTATAGTGTTTAGCCACACGTCGTTGGTAAGCTGCCAACTTTATCACAGGTGTTTCTCTGACTTCTTCTAGTAAGTCCATGTTGACCTTCAGTCCTTCGTTGTTGTATATCTCCTTTAACTGACTAACCCGAAGACTTGAAGACCCAATTTCCACAGGGACTAAGGCATCAACACCTAAAAGGTGAATCTCCCGTAGTAGTCCTCGTAGTAGTTCGATAAGCCCATAATACACTAAGCAACTCGTCTGGCCATCTTCCATTCGCCTCATCTAGTCTTCGCTTAATTCCATTTAGAAGAGTTCTGTTAGTCACCTTAACTTGTCCATTAGACTGTGGATGAGCTACCGAAGTCCTTCTGTGCCGAATCCCCAGCTCCTTCAGGAATGCTTCAAACTTTGACCCCACAAACTGGCGTTCATTGTCTGAGATTACCACCTTAGGAATTTTGAATCGAAACATTATAGACTCATTTAGAAACTTTAAACACTCCTGTTCCGTTATCAACCTAAGTGGCTTCGCCTCCACCCATTTGGTCATATAATCAATTGCTACTATAACAAAACTGACCTGACCTTTCAATTTCGGTAATGGACCCAATATATCTACCCCACAGACAGCAAAAGGTATAGGAGATAGAATCGAATATAGCTCTTCTGGTGGCTGATATGGGATTGGACTATTCAGCTGGCACTTCTGACACTTCTTTACATACTCAGTAGCTTCCTTAAAGATGGAGGGCCAATAATACCCATGTCGAAGTACTTTGTAAGCTAAGGACTTTGCAGCCATGTGATCGCTACAAATACCTTCATGAACCTCCCGAAAGACATAATCGGCCTCAGAAAGAACCAAACACTTCAATAATGGAGATGAAAAGGCCCTTCGATAAAGATCCCCATTAATAAGCACAAAATTGGCACTCTTATACTTTACCTTCTTAGCTAACATATGATCCGAAGGAAGTACGCCATCTGCCAGATAGGTTAAGTACGGAGTCATCCAACAATTAGGATGCTCTATACACATTACCACTTCATGTTGGATACTTGGTTGTTGTAAAATCTCCAAATACACTGAACCATCAAAAGTGCTTGCCTCAGTAGTAGCCAACTTTGATAACGCATCGGCTATGGAGTTTTCATTGTGATCAACCCCCTGAAACTCATAGGAAAATAAATACTGAAGTCGATCCTTTAACTCTGCCAGATACTTAATCATTCTTGAACCTCGAGCCTCATATTCCCCTAAAATCTGCTTGACGACCAACTTAGAGTCACTGTAAATAATTAATCATTGCACTTCAAGAGTCTTGGATAGTCGTAATCTTGCTAGCACTGCTTCATACTCTGCTTCGTTATTCGTTGCTCTAAACCCGAATCTAATAGTCTGTTGCACCTTGAATCCCTCTAAACTCGTCAAAATAATCCCTGCTCCACTGATGTCCGAAGTAGAAGATCCATCTACATAAAGCGTCCACAAATTTTGATTCTGCTGAAGTACTACAACTGCTTTATCAAACTGTTCAACTTCTCCCAAACTGTCATCAGCTTTAGAAAATGAACATTCGACCACAAAATCAGTTAAAGCCTGACCTTTTATAGCCGTTCGAGGATGATACTCTATGAATAATTGAGACAACTCCATTTTCCATGCAACGAGTCTCCCCGAAACCTCAGGCTTTCCCAGCACCTTCTTCAATGGCTGATCCATGTATACTATTAACAAGCGACCTTGAAAATATTACCGAAGCTTTCGACTAGCTATGATCAAAGCAAAGATAAATTTCTCAAGATTTGGGTACCTTGTTTCAGCATCCCTAAGGACATGGCTTACATAATAAACTGGATGTTGTTTACCCCCAACTTCACGTACCAGAATTGCTCCCATCGCTAACGAACTGGCTGCCAAATACAAGTATAATGGTTCAGCAGGAGCTGGTTTCACCAGCAAAGGTGCCGAAGATAAGTACTTCTTTATTCCTTGGAAAGCGTCTTCATACTCCAAAGTCCACCGGAACATCTTAGCATTCTTCGGCCCTTTCAACGTATTAAAGAAAGGTAAACCTCTTTTTTCCGATTTTGACATGAACCTCCTCAAAGCTGTTATCATTCCCGTTAAACGTTGAACATCTTTATAGGATTGAGGAGACTTCATGTCTATAATGGCTTGGATCTTTTCTGGGTTGGCTTCGATACCCCGTTTGCTAACCAGATAGCCCAAAAATTTTCCTGCACCAAGTCTAAAGGTACATTTGTTTGGATTCAGCTTCAGATTGTAATGGCATACCGTCCGAAAACATTCCTCTAAATCATCCAAATGCCCCTTCACAGTCATGATTTTAACAATCATGTCATCAACATAGACCTCCATATTCCTCCCTAGCTATCTGGTGAAGACAAAATTCATCATCCGTTGGTAGGTGGCACCCACATTTATCATACCAAATGTCATCTTCTTATAAGCATATATCGACCTATGTGTAATGAACGCCGTCTTTGGTATATCCTCTTTACACATAAAAATTTGGTGATAACTAGAAAAAAACATCCATAAAACTGAGTAAGGCATACCCCGAAGTCGCATCAATGAGCTGATCGATGTGAGGCAAGGGATAAAAGTCCTTCGGGCAAGCTTTATTTAGGTCCGTGTAATCTATGCAGACTCGCCACTTCCATTTTTCTTCTGCACCAGAACCACATTCGCCATCCACTCTGGATAGTCAATCTCGAATATAAAATCAGCAGCCAAAAGCTTGGCTATTTCTTCATCAATAATCCTATGTCGCTCTGGTGTAAATATTCACTTTTTTTGTCGAACTGGCTTCTTCTCTGGATCCACTTGTAGCCTATGCTCTGCAACCTTTCTACTCACCCTAGGTATATTACTAGGCACCCAGGCGAAGATGTCAGCATAACATCGAAGTAGTTCTATTAGGTTCGTCCGGAGAGGTTTCGACAGACCTGAACCTATCTTCACCGTCTTCTCCTTCTTACCAGGAATCAACTTGAATTCCTGAGTCTCTCTAGCCGGCATGACTAACGGCTCCGAACTGCTTTTGGTAAAGGGCTCAATCTCAATAGCCATAGCCTATTTTTTCTTGCTAACCCCTACTCCCAAAGCAATCACAGCATTCCGATAACATCTCCTTGCGAGATCCAAATCTCCAGCCATTTCCCCCGCTCTATGGGATATTGGGAACTTAATTTTAAAGTGGGGAATGGACGTCACAGCCTGAAGAGCAGTCAAAGTAGGCCTTCCTAAAATGGCGTTGTAAGCCAAGTCTACATGCACAACATAAAATTTGCACATTATTTTTACCTGTTGTGGAGCTGTACCAAAGATAACTAGTAGCTCAATAGTCCCTGCCACCTTGACTGGATCATTACTTAAGCCATATGACGGAGCCTCATGCCCGATATCCATCTTTTTTCCATCCAGATATATCCTCTGATAAGTATGTGCATATAGGATATCAATAGAAGACCCATTATTGATCATCATCTGCTTCATATCCACTGAACCCACTTGTGTTGTAATTACCAGGGCTCCTTCATGGGGTTCAATGGGATCCAAAGGGTAATCCTCGTCAGTAAAGGAAATTATCGTCCCTAGATACGGTATTTCAATCTTCGAGAATGTACCCGTCATGGACATGACTGAATCTAAGTATCCACGTCTTTTCTTACCAGCAGTTCCCCAAGTAATCACATTAACGACGTGCCTAGCTGGCTGATTCGGAGCGGGTTGTGCAGGTTGAATTAGTTGAGTAGCCTAAACAGGCCTTACATTCCTCTGATGTTCGCCTTGGTGCTCTCTCCCTGCCACATACTGAACCAACGTACCACTTTGGACATTCTTTTCAATGAACTCCTTTAAACTCCAACAATCATTCATGTCATGACCAGACACCTGATGGTAATCGCAATATTTACGAGAATTACCCGATCCAAGTTTAAGATTGTCACGAGGTGGTTCAAAGTAGGGTTGGTCTTTGATCTGATCCAAAATAACAGACCAATTCGTATTCAGTTGAGTGTATACCTTGTTCACCTTCTAGGTTAGAACAGGCGGACAAGCTATTCCCGACCGCCAGCTATTGTTGTATTTCTTAGAGCCTCCTTCAGAACGATCATTACTCCCACCGTTCTTCTTCTGATCGCCTTCAGCTTTATCTTTGTCTATCAGCCTGTCCGAAGAAGGACGCTTTAAGCTATTCATAGCTTCCTCCACCATAATATAGACCTCTGCTTTATCAAAGGCTTCGGCTAAACTCTTTGGGTTATGAAACATAAGCTTTTTCACCAGCTTCTCTGACTTAACCAAGTCTAAACCATTCTTAAACAGCCCAACAGCTTGAAGATCATTGAGATCAGATACTTGGCCAACCGCTTCTCTGAATCGTTTCACATACTGGCCCAAAGACTCATTCAAATATTGTCGAACTTGAGCCAATGAACCAGTAGGCTTTTATCTCCTCTTGTTGCTCCCAAAACGAGCATGGAATTTGTTACATAAGTCTGCCCAAGACGAAATTAAATCTGAAGGCAAAGTTCCCATCCACTGCCTCGCATCCTTCTTTAGCGTCGTCACAAAAGTCTGACACTTGGCTGCATCCGAGAAATTATAGTAATCCATCAGCCTATCAAACGTCTGGCTTTGGTCATATGGATCACCTGAACCATCATAACTTTCCATATGTGGAAGCTTTTTAGTAGAGTCAGCCTTCTCTTTTAGAATCTCCGAGGAAAAAGGAGATGCCTTTTTTCCCGAAGTGTCTTTCACTTGTTGAACTCCGGCTAGCTGTTTTCAAAGCTCCTTTAATTCTTTGACCAAAAACTCTACTCCTTTCGGTTGCGAAGAGACTTATTTCTTTGGAGAGCTCTCCTTCTTTTGAGTAGACTGGCCTTTATCATCTGAACATGCAGCTCTAGACGGACTTCTCCGTTGATGAGTATCCACAGGGTGGTGTGCCCTCGTCGGATTATCAGGAGTGCGACTTCTGAATCTGCTTCGGTGTGGAACTCTGTCACTATGATGAGAATACTCAAGGCGAAATGCCTTCTTTGAATTCTCAGGTGTACATCCCCTTGACCTGCTCCTTCGTCAGCTTCTACCATGATCCCAAGAACCGATAGGGTAAGGTAGCCTCTTTGGTCCCTCAGGAGTATGGCTTCTTGACCTTCTTCGGTCTCGAGAGCGGTCTCAAGATAAATCACCAGAGTGCACAGGCTCCTTTCCTCTTTTTAGTCGCCTTTCCATGGATTTGCTATGCTCTTCGGATTGAGCATAACTTGATGCTTCATCCTTTATTTCTGTCATTCGAAATATCTGTTTAGCAATTTCTTCCCTTTGTTTCAGAAGAACCTCTAAGGCTTTGTCAGCTTCTTTGGCCATCTTGGCCAACTTGGATACTTTATCGGTCTGACCACCTCGGTGTTGGGTTATAGGCGGTGTGCCTTCTACCCTTCTCCGACTATGATCATGTCCTTTATCAACAGTATAAAATAACCTTCTCCTGGTATCACCATGAGCCTTTGCTTGAGAGCCTTCTGAAACATCTTTGGATGCGGTACTATCATGAATACTTTTTGAAGGACCCAACCGATCCTTGATAGAGATTCGTTGCATAGATGAACTTGCAACCATCGGTTGTCCTTCGGCAGTAGCTGTCTTACTCTTCACCATAACTTCCAATGTAAAAAAGATAATCAGTGTGATTAAAATTCAAGAAACACTAGAAAAATAGCCCTCCTTCTAGCACCAATGTTAACGCCAAGATCTTTCCACGCGCCTCAACCACATAAAAGCGCGTCCAATCTTGTACAGTTCAACAGGTCAATACCAGAAGCTTGACGGCTTGGACCGTCGGGGGATAGCTCCGGCGTGAGAGTCAGTACAGGCAGATACAAGGATAATAATGAAGGTTATTAGCTCTAGTGTTTTGATAAAAGAAATATCAATTACCTCTTTTTTGTTTTCCTCTACTATCATATACTACTCCCTTTTGTTTTGTTTGCCATCAACCTGCTATAATATCAGCCAACTGCACGCAACCCACCGGATAATCCCATCACAGTCCACCACCGATTAGGCTCTTTCCAATCCTCATTAATGCATTGCAGATGTAACAAACAAAGTTCTATCTTTGCAATGATCATCGATCAAAGCCCAACTAAAGATATTATTCACCCAATGGTTCGGCCCAATGATCC
This sequence comes from Panax quinquefolius, assembly GCA_020205615.1. Taxonomy (NCBI): domain Eukaryota; kingdom Viridiplantae; phylum Streptophyta; class Magnoliopsida; order Apiales; family Araliaceae; genus Panax; species Panax quinquefolius. The sequence continues at coordinate 145,329,950 of CM035155.1, read as the reverse complement.
AGCCCAATACTTTCAAGACCCAGGCCCAATATGTCTAAAATATTATGGCCCAACAATAATTATTAGTAGTATCACCTATACATATATATGATTGCATATAATATATATGTTAGTAATCAGATCATTATATATATACATATATATGGATATAATATATACGTTAAAAATCAAACATATATATATATATATATATATATATATGTTAGTAATTAAAAACTGAATAGTAAGAAATACTTTATTATACTGATATGTTGATTGTTTATTTTTAAACTAATTATTAATGGAACTTGAATTGCATTATTATCCTAATAGAACAATAAGTGACCGTATGTGTTTTGTAAAATAATAAAGTAACAAGGCAGCTGAACTAGTTAATTGTACTAAAGTCGGTAGTGGTAATACCATACAGAAATTAGTGGTCATACATATATAAAAAAATTATAAAATTTAATGGTTATTCAATTTAAAACTTTTATTAAACTAATATTTAATTTTATTTTGTTTAATTAGTCAGATGAAAGGAGTGTGACGAATAATATTTGGAATTATAATTTGGGTATTACATTGCTTAATTTTGGTACGGATTTCATACTCATTTAGCGATAATCTTCTTAATTTTGATTTATTATTTTTATTTTTCGTTTAGAAGTTAGTTATTATTTCTCATATCTGTTCCTTCTCAAATCCATGTGATAGTTTCGTTTTGGGCATTGATATTTAGAACTCATGTTTGTACTCTTTGATCAAGGTTATCATGTTTAGAATTTATGTTAAATCTTCGTAGAAAAGTAATTGTTAAAATATTTTAGAGACTTGTATTGATAATTCTTTTCGTATAACATGTGCGTATTAGAACCCCTTTGTGTTGATATTGTATCGCATGTGTTGTGACACGGTATCCTTGTTAATTAGAATATACCGTAGGGTATACCTGAGCTATAACCACATGTGGGGGTACCACAGGCATGTTCTCTTGGCACCGAGGCATGACACCTTCTGTGGCGGTGTGATCAGTCCACGGCATCTCTGTTTTATGCTCCGGTGGGAGTTGGTCATTTGTTGTTTTGTTGTGGGAGGCGTATGGGCCGACCCTATTTTGTTTTGTTCTGCGCATTGGTGATGTTTGTGCCAAACACACCATCTAATTTTATATGCATTAGATTCGCGGTCCAATGTGTGTGACTTGCATGTGTGGCATTATTTGTTTTATCTGTGTGGCATTATTTGACTTGCCTATGCGGCAAGGTATATTTCTATTTGTTTTGAGCTCGATATAACACCCAGCCATTTGATTCAGCCTTTATTTCGTTGTGTTAGTTTTGTTTATTTTAGTTCAGTTCATTCAGTTGAGTTTGTTATTTTGTTTCATTATTCTTGTATTCTTTATCCATACTGGGCATTTGGCTCATGCTTTGTTTTTCTTCCGCTAGATAATCACGGGGATCTAGGGCAAGTGTGACGAGAGCTCCCTTTTATCCAAATGATTTAAATATATTCTGTTTAGGTTGTGATACATTAGTTGTTCAGAGTTATAATAATTATCTTAGATTGTGGTTTGAGCTAGTGTGACATTTATTATAGGTTGTCTCGTGATATTTAACCATTATGAGACTATTCTTTTGTGGCTTAAAGCCTTGTTATAATTTCATCAATTTTGTTGAGGTTTGTGTAACCTCTCTTTCTATTTCGGAAAAGGGCTGTTACATATGTGCTATTATTTGAATGAACCCACGTACTATTTTCTCTTTATTAGTGCAATAACTTTGTATAAACAGTTATGCACTAATAAAGAGAGAAAGTACGTGGGTACTATTACTTGAATGGACTCATGTACTATTTTCTCT